>RJWJ010008166.1:0-54471 GCA_004363605.1 Indri indri | reverse complement strand
TGACTCGTGAGCTGGGTCTTGAAGGATGCGTAAGAGTTCAGAGTTCACAGAAGCAGAAGGAGAGGAAGGGCATTCCAGGCAAAGGAGCCGTTATGGGCGAGCCTCTGAAGGCCACGGAGGAGGTGTCCTGGAGGTCACCACCAAAGTGCCAACTGTGCAGGTGCCCTCTCTCCTCCAGGTGGTCGGGACAGGGCCGGGCGGCCCCTGCTTCTGCTGTCGACTACAGAAGCAGCCTGGGAGGCGCCGTGGTGCACAGCCTCAGAGGTCACCAAGCTACTGTCCTACCTGTGCACCATTCCCAGGTAAGGGTCTGGGCCAGCCTGACCACTCGACTCCCACCTCAACCCCCTGGGCCCCGCTCTCTGGACCAGGCACTGAGCAGAGAGGAGCCGGACCCTTCCATCTAGTCGTCTGTTTGCAGAGCCGGTCCTGAGCCACATCTGGGGGAAGGCGAGACAGGCTAGGTCCCTGCCATCAGTTGTTAGGCTGGTGGGAGAGATGGGTGGTACACAAGAAACAATCCCTGGGCAAGCAGCTTTCAGGACGGTTAGTGTGGTGAAGAACACAGTGGGATGTTGTAGATCGGTGGTTCCTAAACTTGAGCGTGCATCGGAATCAACTGGTGTGCTGTTAGAACACATCACTGGAAATCTGCATTTCTAACAAGTTACCTGGTGGTGCTGCTGGGCCCAGGACCACACTTTGAGAACCACTGTTGGAGCATGAGAAGGGTTGGGGGATGGCTAATTTTAATTGGGAAATCGGGGAAGGCTTCCCTGAGGAGGTGATAACTGAGCTGTCATCTGAATTATAAATATTTGTTCAATAACAAAAGGAAAGGGCGAATGAGTGAGTGAGAGAGTGAAAGAATAAGTGGGAGTGGATGATTAGTGACCCGGGCTGATTTCTAACACCACCCCCACCAGCATGCAGACTTCCCACATTGGACTGGCTGGGGAAGTGGCACCATCTTTTCCTCTGGGACCCAGCCCCCAGCCAGGGCAGTCTCAAAGGTGGTGTCACTCAGGACTGGCTAACAGGTCCCAATCCAGCCTAGAGGTCTGCCACTGGGGGGAGATGAGAAGGGATGTATGGAACCCTTTGGAACCTTATTCATGCACCCTAACCCACAGGAGCGATCACTGCCACCTGCTGGCCACTGAGATTTTCCTTGCTTTTGTCCCAGGTAGAGTGGCTTTTCTGGCCTGAGGGGGAGATGGGACCCCCTTTTATGTGCTGGGAAGTGGCCAGCATGGTAGACAGAGCCCTGGAATCTTACAAACTTGTTCTGTGACCTTGGGGCAGTAACCGCCCCTCTCTGAGGCTCACCTGAAAACAGGGGGTGACCAAGTGGGCTCTGACCACCAAGTGGGGTCCCAAGTGATGGGGACGAAGGGGAATGAGCAAAGTAAACTGT
The DNA here is from genome assembly GCA_004363605.1 of Indri indri. Taxonomy (NCBI): domain Eukaryota; kingdom Metazoa; phylum Chordata; class Mammalia; order Primates; family Indriidae; genus Indri; species Indri indri. Next base: position 53,054 of record RJWJ010008166.1, on the reverse strand, counting down.
CGAGTGCAGCGCACACTAGGATCTTGAGTGCTGGGCTTGTTTTTCCACTTGTGCTCTGGGCGCACGTTGGCTGGACACCGGCTCTGGGCCCAGCTTCGTGCTGTGTGGCGCTGGGGACCCAGAGACTCCTCACATGGGGCCTGGCCTTCAGGGGTCTCCAGGCTGGTGGCAGAGAGAGGTCGGGAAACAAATCACTGTTCCAGTGCAGGCAGAGCCAGGGACAGGTGAGGACATAAAGTCAGAGATCTGGTGTCACCTCCCAGAGCCTCCTCTCACCGTCTGCCGCTCCACCTCTCTGTGCCTCAGTTTCTCCTTCTAGGATAGTAATAATAGCAAATATTTATTAATACCTCTCCCTTACTCTGTGCAGTCACTGAGTGCTTACATTAGTGACCTCATTCGTCCTCACCATGGCCCCATAGGGCTGGTATTAATATTATTAAATTGACTTAGAGACATGAAATAACTTGCCCAGGCCACCAGATACTAATGGCAGTGCCATAGCTCTGCCCCTACGCTGGGCCACCTCTGGTTTTGTCTATGCACTGGGCGGTTGTAAGGCTTGAAGGCAGTTGGGGGTTATTTTCCAAACCTGCCTGGTCATCATGTTGGCCAAGGGTGCTGGAACCACAGCGACTCCCTGCCCCCACCCTGCCCTCCTGGCCAGCTGTCTGGGAGGATGGGGGCGGTGGGGTGTGGGTGAGGAATCGGTATTTTAACAAATCCTGACAATGGGATCAGTTCTGGGGATCCTAAGGTAATCACCGAACAGTGGCCCGCTGCGAGCTCCCTGTGCTGTGGCTGAACCAGGGAGGGTGTTTCGGCTGCAAGTAACTGACATTCTGATTAGAAATGTTTTATCCGATAAGAAAATTTATCATTCTGTGTCTCTGCCTTATTTCTGTTTGTAAGAACTTTCTAAAAGGGAAAATGTCTTTTTGAGAAGCCCCCCAACTTCCCCTTGGCTAGAAATATGACTCCTGACCCCCTCACTAAACCAGTCATTAGCCAGGAGGATTGAATCACTATTGGCCTCAGCCAAGCAGAAACCAGTTCCTGGGGGGCTATGGCTGTTTGGAGGGAGTTGGATTCTTGAACAAAATGAGGGTCTGCCCACCCAGACAAAAGTAGTGGGTGAATGCTGGGCGACTCCCTGCTGCAGCTGGGCTGGTGGCTGCGGTTAGGAGCGTTAGGGTCCTGAACGAGGGCTGTGTGAGGCACCGCGGAAGCACCCGAGGTGGGGCAATGGCTCTGCCTGGAGAAGAATCAGGAGGGCTTCCCGGAGGGCAGCACTGGGACTCGGTCTTGCAGGATGAAGTGGTCACCAATAAATCAGGGCTTCTCGCAGCCACTTTCCCTCGCCTTCCACTAGGTCCTTCCCCTCTGGGGAGCCCCAGGCCATCCAGCTAGACTGCCAATTCTGTTTACCACCCACAGGCCTGAAGGTAACGCCAAGGGGCTGGCGGTCGTGATCGATGCCAGGAAACAGCCCCCACAGCCCGGTCTGGTCAGTGCCCTGCAGGCCACCCAGGTGAGTGGGAGGTGGAGCGCCTCATTCCGGCTAGTCTTGGGAGCCACCAGGGGTCTTCTGACATTCGCAGAGCCCTGGAGGCTCAGGGATGGAACCAGGACTCTGAGGCAGGAACTTTTATGACAACTAACAGAAACCCCAGCCCAAACAGGCTTAAAGAAAAAGGATGCTCCTTGGTTCATGTAACTCGACAGTCCAGGAGCTAATCGAGCTTCAAGTAAAGCTTGATCCAGGGCTCAAATATTGTCACCAGGACCAACCTCCTCTCTGTCCATTTCTGGCCCGTTTTCCCACTCTCAGAGAGCCACCCCCACCTCCCCTTGGTGGCAGCATGGCTCCCAGCAGCTCCAACTTTGCGTGTCCTCTCATTTAAATCCAGTAGGAAAGAGTGAGAGACTATTTTCCCCTGAGGTCTCAGCAAAAGTTTCCTTGTGTCTCATTGGTCCCAGTTGGTCCAGTTGTCCATCCATCACCTGGTCCCTGTGGCCAGGGGAATGCGGCACACTGATTGGCTTAGACTTAGATCACAGAAACCTCACGAGCTGCGAATGGAGGAGGGAAGAGATTCCTAACCAGCCACTACGGGCAGCAGAGTAAATGGAGGTTTGGCATATGCTTGCCTCACGGCCTGAGCTCCTGGCTTTAGAGATGGGGAAACTGAGGCCCAGAGGGGCGGGTCATCTAGGAAGATTTGCAACACAGCTTGAACCTGCCGCTGCTCTCTTGACTTCCAATGATTTACCGTCCAAACCTATCACACCAAGGTCCTCGTCTTGGGGGGGTACTCCACCCTGTCCTGTGGCCCCTTCGCCTGCATCTTAGAGGGGAAGGAGGAGGAAATAAAGGGGTGCAGAGGCTCAGCGAAGGCTTGGCCGGCAACTCTGAAGTGATTCTCTTTGACAGGCTCGTGTCCCAGCCTCCATGGGAGCTGTGCTCTTCCTGGGGGAGAAGGAGGCTGCTCGGCAACTGCAGGCTCTACCTGACATCCAGGTGAGGGGGCGCAGGTCGGCGGTTGAGGAGGGGAGCTGCTGGGCTGGAGCTGAGCCGGGGCGAAGGGGATGAAGAATTGCACCATTCGTGAGCTAGAAGAGGCTTTGAAATAATCTCGCGTAGGGCAATAAATATGAGACCCGGGCGCTACAACTCCGCGGTCCTGCTCCGTGGCAGGCATTGTCACATCAGTCTCAGAATGATTTCTCCCTGGCGATCCTAGCAACTCCCGGTGGGTGCTGCCCTGCAATCGAGAGTCGCACATGGCATGAAACCTATTTGAAAAGCTTCATCCAGTCGACCCCTTCCCCCTTTCTTTTCAGATGGGGAAACTGAGGCCTGAGGCCACACAGCAAGCTAGACACAGAGCTGGAGTCGCCTGACTTGCAGCCCAATGCCTTTTGCATACTGTGGCCTGGACCTGCTCTTCCCGTATTTCTCCCCCTAATTAATACAGATGCAGAGTTGATTTGTGATGTTGCAGGAAAGAGCCCCGCGGCTGCCTTTGATTAGTGCCAGATACCACGATAATGAGCGTGGGCGCCCAGCCCTCTGCCCTGCTTCGGGAAATGATCTAAAAGCTCTCCCTCTTCCTCCTGGTTAGTAAAGAGGCACATTGTGAGCTAGAGGTGTGCTTTTCAAACTGTAATGTGCCCATGAATCTTGTGGGGAGCTCACCAAAGTGCAGGTTCTGATGAAGTGTTCTGGGCCTGGGATTCTGCATTTCTAACATGTTCCTAGGCGCTGCTGGTGCTGCTGGCCCATAGCAGGGACAACAAATGGGTCCATAAAACCACAGAATCCCCTCAATCCCACGCCTAGGTATCTGAAGCTATTCCCAGAATTAACCTCAAACTTCACTACCTGGGAGAAGCAGTCACCTAGTTCCTCTTCCATGTCTTAGAGGACACAATTAGGATTTGGTGACTTTTCTCATCAGCCCCAAGAAGGAGACAGCCCTTGGTGGATCACCAGAGAACAGTGCAAGGAGGACAAAGAAGTTTCATCACAAGGGCCAGCTTCAATCAGTGTGTGTGATTGCCTGGAGAGCTATGCCAGGAAAGAGCCAAGCTCAGGGGGGACGAGTGCTATGATTGATTGATTAATGATGTCTGCCTTGGGCACAGGCCGAGAGAGTGGCAGTACGAGTGCTGTTTATATGCCATTCCTTAACCAGGGTCTAGTTCTGCATTTTGATTTGTTGGAGCTTCCAGAGAAGATTGGTTGCTCACAAAGCAACTCTTAAAGCCGGGGTCAGCCTTGCCCGTGGGGAGTGGAATAGGGCTAGGGCAGGGATCTCAGAAGGACCCTCTCAAACTCTGTCCCCACGCTGAGTCCCTGGTCCTCCTGATTTACTTCTTTTGTCTGCAGGTGGAGGTGCTGACCTCATTGAAGGCCCTCAGCCACTATGTGGACCCCGACCAGCTCCCTGCAGCCCTGGAAGGCCCCTTCCCCTACTGCCACAGCGAGTGGGTGCAATTCTTCCAGGTGTCTACCTTCACGCCCTATGACCCTGACCCTCACTCCTTCCCTTCCTCCCTTCCCTGTCCTGCCCTGTGGACCCATCAGCCTGCCAGGCTCAAAATCAAACATTCAGCAAAGGTTTATTAATGCAATGACGGTACAGAGTGGCATGATTAGGAGCTCAGGCTCTGAGGCCAGACTGTGTGGGTTCCTATCCCAGCTCTGTGGTGTGACCCTGGGTAAGTGACTTACCTTCTCTGAGCCTTGGTTTTCTTAGCAGCAAGTTGGGGGGTAATAACAGTACCTCTTCATGGGCTTTTTGTAAGGATTAATTGAGTTAATGAGAGTGAAGAGCTTAGAAGAGTATCTGGGACATGCTAAGAACTATGTCTATATTCGCTGAAAATAAATTTACGGGCATCTGCTCCGTGAACCCGCACAGCACAGGAGCTCGGGGGCTGGCAGGAGAGGCGAATGTGCTCCTCCTGGTAAGAGGGAGGAAATAAGGAAACTGTCAGTGCTGGGCTCCTCTCCTGCGTGGTCACAATCCCTCCTCACCGCAACCCGGAGAGGGGACAGTTTATGCCCAGTTTAACACATGGGGACACACAGGACAGGGTTGACCTGCACAACAGCACACAGGAGATTATAGGCTTGAACCACACTGAAGCCAGTGCCCATGAATGCCGGCCCAGGGTTCTCGCTAGACCAGGGTTGCTCAACCTCAGCCTGTTCACATTTTGGGGCTGGTAATTCCTTTTTGGTGGGAGCTGTCTCGTGCCTTGTAGCGTGTTTAGCACATTCCCGGCCTCTATCCACTCTGTGACAGAGTGATACAAATGACAACCACAAATGTCTCCCGACATTGCCAAATGTCTCTGGGGGGCAAAGTCACCCCTTGCGGAGAACCACAGGCCCATACTAACAGTCTAACAGGGTGGTTTATTTGCTTTTTGCCTACATGATCTTTTTAAAATTGTGCTTTTGAACAGGCAATGTATTCAAATCTCGAATGGTACCAAAGGGTATATGCTGAAAAGTCTCCCTTCCTGCTTGTCCCCCAGCCTCCCAGTTTCCCTGTCTAGAGGCCTCCCATTAATCTAGTGGCTTCTGAACTGGATTTTAACTTTATTTAAAAAATTATTTCAATATATTTAGGGGCCGCAAATGCTGTTTTGTTACACAGATATACTGAATAGTAGTGAAGTCTGGGCTTTTAGTGTACCCCTTACCCGGACAGCGTACATTGTACCCAATAGGTCATTTTTCCTCCCTTGCCTCCTCCCACCTTTGGAGTCCCCAATGTCTATTATTCCACTCGTATGGCCGCGCTCACCCATAGCTTAGCTCCCACTTAGAAGTGAGAACCTGCAGTATTTGGTCTTCCATTCCTGAGATACTTCGCTGAGGATAGCGGCCTCCAGTTCCATCCAGGTTGCTGCAAAAGACATCATTTCGTTCTTTCTGATGGCTGAGTAGTACTCCATGGTGGATATATGTATACACGCTACATTTTCTTTATCCACTCATCAGGATGAGTGTCCAACGAGTGTCCACTCGTTGGTGGACACTTAAGTTGGTTCCATATCTTTGATATTGTGAATCGTGCTACAATAAACATATAAGTGCAGGTATCTTTTGATATGATGACTTCTTTGGGTAGATACCCAGTAGTGGGATTGCTGGATATAGTTTTGCTTTAGAACCTTTCCTTTAAATGAAATCTTACCTATAGACCCAGAATATGAAACTGATAATGATGGCGACTAACAGTATTATACATGCTGGGCTCTGTTCTAAGTGTCTTGTACAAATTAATCTGTTTAATCCTCGTACAACCCTATAAGGCAGGAACTACCATGATCCCCATTTTACAGAGGAGGAAGCGGAGGCACAGAGAAGTTAAGTAACTTGCCCAAGTTCTCACAGCTTGTAAGCGATGGAGCTGGGCTGAAGTGGGACCCAGCAGAGGATGTCCCCCAAGCCCAACCTGTCCCTTCCCTTCCTTCTCTTCCCCCTACTGTGTCCCCATCAGCTTTGGGAGTAGCTCAGGCCTGTCTTCTTTCTCCCTCTCTCATTCCCAACACCAGCGGTTCCCAAAGTGTGGTCCCCCAGGCCAGCAGCAACAGCAACACCAGGGAACTTGTAAGACATGCACATTCTAATCCCCACCCCGGAGGAACTGAATTCGAAACTCAAGAGTAGGGCCTAGAAGTCTGTGTTTTAACCAGCTGATTCGGATGCAGCTGAAGTGTGAGAACCACTGCCTTACGCCTACCTGTATCCTCCTGGGTGGGGGAGGCACTGGCCCAGGCTGACACCCTCGCTCTGGCCTCTGTCCTACAGAAGTTGGACCCTTTCCTCGCTGACCTCCGCCAAGCCTCCTCTCTGCTACAGGCTTCCATCGAGGAGTTCGAGAAGGCTGACCCCCCTGGGGGGATCCAGGTGAGCTTGGAGCATAGGGTGGGGACGCCACACCACCCTCCAGACTCCATGGACCAAGAATGTGGTCAAGGGGACAGCCAGGGGTGTGTGTCATCATCCCTGTTTTTCATTCATTCATTTGACTAATATTTTGGGGGCGGCTACTGTGTGTCCTGCACTGGAGACTCACCCTGGGGCATCTGACTTGTCCCTGTCCTCGTGGGGCTCACGGTGCAGTGGCAGATATAGTCATTTAAAAAGTAAACAAAGAAATGGATACGTAGTTACAAATCGTGCCAAATGCCAAGGAAGTAAGATTGAGAATAATGGGAAAGGAGGGAGGACTCTCTGAAGAGATGGCTTTTAAGTTGAGGCCTGAAGTTTGAGAAGGAGCATGACTTTGAGGGGCTCTGTGCTCCAGGCAGAGGGCAAATGTGTGCAAAGGCCCTGAGGTGGGATTATGCTTGGGGTGTTCAGGAATGGCAAGGTCAGTGTGGAGCAGAATGAGTGGTATGGAAGGAGAAGGAGAGAAGCACCGGAGGGTCATCTAGATCCAGCAGGAGTCAGATCAAGGAGGACTTGGGCTGGATTTCGATTCTAAGTGGGCAGGGAAGCCACTGCACTCTCTCCAGCAGGGGGATGATCAGATTTGCACTTTGAGATCCGTTCAGCTGCCATGTGGAGAACAGACTGTAGGGGGAGCCAGAGGGCAGCAAGGAGATGAGTGAAGAGGCTGGGCTGGGTGTCCCAGTAAGAGATGATGGAGCCTGGACCAGTGAGGTTGCCATGGTGATAAGAGAGGGAGTGGCTCAAGGAGATACTGTAGAGACAGAAAGGACAGACTTTTGGGAGGACCTTGAATGCCAAACTGGGGATGTCAAGCTTGATCTGGGTGTGGGGAGCCCTAGAAGGTTGCAGAGGGAGAGTGGGGATGGGGCCTCAGGGCCTGCCTCTCTACGCCGGCAGGAGGCCACCAGGTGCCTAAGCAAGTCCAAGGAGCTGATGGAGGCTGTGCTGAGGGACCCCGGCCTACTAAGCCTCCAGCGGGAAGGCGGAGCCGCCCTGGCCAGGCTGCGGCGCGAGGCCAGCAGGCTGGACTTCAACCCTGATGTCAGGTATGGACATCCAGGCCTTTCCTGCCTGACTCCCATCCTGTTCTCTGGCCAGGGAGCTCGGGGCTGGGGCCGCCCTAGCAAGGGGGACACACAGTGGCGTGTGCAGGGCCTGTATCCCAGGCTGAGGCCTGCTCATGGGCACCCCCTTCAGCCTGGGCAAGTTCCTTATCTCTTCCCTGCTGCCCCTCCTTCAGTGCCAGCCCTCTTCAGCCCTGCCCATGTCTGGTCACCCTCACGGAACAAGTGCTTTGTCTGGCCCGCACGCCGGGTGAGCTGCTTCGAGGGCCTGTCTTATTTATTCTGGCAAGAGCCAAGTGAGACCCACATCGCGCTCACTGGCTGCTGGGTACCTGAGGCTCAGAGAAGTGAAACAACCTCTGGGCCATGGCCAGCTGGGGGCTTGAAGCCAGGCCATCTGAGCATGCCACCCCCATGGCCCTGCCTTCCCAGGGGCTCTCAGTCTTGCTGGGAGAACCTCACCGTGTGTCAGGGGTCTCGGAGCCACCGAGTAAGTAATGGGCATTCCTGGAAAGTACCGACTTCTTAAATTTAGAGGGTGGGGGAAAGTCAGCCATTAAATTGGTCAGTAATTGAAAATATTTTCTCTGTATTAGAACACAGCTACTTATATTCAGGAGCCAAGTGCAAAGTTTGCATAAGCTTTTAAGAACAATTTGTTTATCAAAGCAACACCTAAATAGCACTTAGTATGTACACAGCATCGCTCTAGGGGCTTTGCATATATTAACTCGCTTAATTCCCACTCCCGAGGTAGACTCTGGTATTATCCTTATTTTACAGTGGCAGAACCTGGGGCACAGGGAGAGGGCAAGTGACTAGCCCAGTGTCACACAGCTGGAGTGTGCGGGGGCCGGGACTTAAACCCAGGCAGTCTGGCCCCAGAACCTTGAACATGCCACCCTGAGCTGCATCGCTAGACTCAGGGACAGGTTCACACGATGGGAGCACTGACAGCAGAGGAGGTGGGGTCATCCCCCTTCCCCTTGCAGTGCGGGGTGGGGCTGGCACTCTTTCCCAGCCTGCCCCTGACTCACCTGCCTGGCCCAGGCTCCCCTGGTCCACCTTAGTTCCCGCCATCTCCACCAGGGGGCACTGTGGGCCCACAAGAGCCTCCGTCTGTGTTTGTTCTGCGCACGGCCCACAGCCCCGCCTGCCCCGCTCCCTCCGTGCCCCTCCTCCTCCGTGCCCCTCCCCCCCACCAGGTGGGCCGGCATTTTCTATCCCATTTATGCATCCTGGGCCCTCACCCCCTCCCTGGAAGGGTGGTGACCTGTGGGGAGCTGCAGTCAGCCGGGGAGGCCCGGGCAGAGTGGGGCGCCCTCCAGGAAGGCAAGATTTTCTCCATCCTCATTTTCATTTTCCTCCAGGGCAGAGGGAGGGCGCGGTGGAATCTGAGATCCTCCCTTCACGCTAGCATGGCCACGCCTGGAAATCCCATCCACACCCCTTCCTGTGTGTCTCGTGGCTTTGGCCATTTTAAAAAATTACGTGCAGAAACAACCTTGGACTGGGTTCCAACTCAAACTGCCGTCCGAAGTCATTTCCTCTCCCAGGACCTCGGTTTTCCCATCTGCAAAATGGAGGCTCGGGGTGGAGGGGTGCGTCGCAGCTACTCACCATCACTGCACTAGGAAGAGAGAGCGCTGACGAACATCGTGTGCTGGGCGCTGTGTGGAGTGTTTCGCATGCATGAGGGAGGCGTTTTAGAAAGCACCAGTGTCTGGTGTCTGGCTCTGCTCAGAGAGTCTGACTTAGTTGGCCTGGGGTAGGGCCTGGGCATTGAGGGTTTTTTTTGTACCGACTTGCCACTTGGTAAGGGCATTGAGATTTTTAAAAGTTCCCAGGTCAGATTCTAATGTGTAGCCAGGGTTGAGAGCCACGGTGTTATATCATTTAATCCTCACAACCGCTCTGTGAACTGGGTTTTGTTATTGTCCCCACTTTATAGACGGAAAAAACAGAGACACAGAAAGGTTGAGAAATTTGCACAAAGTCTCATACTAGAAGGCAGCAGGGCTGGGATTTGAACCCAGATCTGTCCAGCTGGCTTCACATCCTCCTGGGAAAGGGGGAAGGTCATTTCACTTCCTGCGGCGTCCCCTGCTCCGCCCAGTCCCATGGAAGGCCAAGGCTGAGGCCCAGAGGTGTGTAGGGACATGCCCAAGTCAGCAGCTGGAAACCCAGGCTGGGGCCACAGAGCTGGGGGCAGGCCACTGCCGGGCAGGGGTACAGGGGGTGGGGAGGGCATCACAGGCCTTTTCTAAGCCTCCTACTCTTCCCAGGAGCCATCTGGCTGAAGCCACCGCCCTGTACAGCCTCGTGGATGAGCAGCTTCATGTCCTGGTCACTGCATCCAACAACCTCCTGGGGAGGCTGGAGCTCCGAGTCCGTCTGGGCCACCTGGAAGCCGCCATCCACCAGGTGAGAGGGGAGGCCTGGGACGTGGGGCTCTGCCTGGCTGCCTCTCTGCTCCAGGCCCAGCCCTGGCCAGGTGGAAGGACACTAGCCTGGCAGTGCTTCGAGGGCCAGGCAGGCATCCTCGGGGCATGGCACATGACATGGCACTCAGTAAGTACTTAATGGGTGAGCTACGCTTATGGAGCTGCACTTATTGAGCACCAACTGTGTGCCACGCCCTGGGCCACAGACTTTAAGAACATCATTGCTCTCCAACTTCATCTGTTACCAGCGTTGGGGGGAAGGTGTTAGGATTTCACCCACTGCACAGATGAGAAAACCGAGGCTGGGAGATGTTATGTTGCCTGCCCATGATTGCATACCTAGGGATCTGATCCTGGAACTCACACCTGGCACTGCATTGTCTGACTGCTGATGTGTCCCTTTGTGCCTGAGGCCCTGGAGCATAGTGCACAGCCGGGTTGCAGTCTTGGCTCCAGCATTCACCGGAGGTGTGGGGCGAGGCAAGTTAACTATGCAGTGCCTCAGTTTCCTCATTTGTTGAACGGGGGGTAATATTAGTACCTGCTACACTGGGCTCTGTGAGCATAAAGTGAGTTAACATGTGCTCTTTAAGACACCCCGGAATGTGAGGAGGACATTCGCCTGTGGGACTGAGCCTCCGTCCCCTGAATCCTCATGTCCACTCCATCTTGCCACTGAGCAAATGCAGGCCCAGAAAGGGGAAGTGGCACAGTGAGTTCGCAGTGGGCCCGCCAACCTTCCTGTCCCGCCTGCAGCTTTTTCTCCAGACCGTTTGCACACCCCCACGCCCTAACAGGGAGCTTGCACCCCCTGAGGCCGCCCCCTTCCCTTTTTTTGAGACGGGGTCTTGCTCCGTCACCCAGGCTGGAGTGCAGTGGCATCATCACAACTCACTGCAGGCTCGAACTCCTGGGCTCAAGCGATCCTCAAGGCCGTCCCTTTTGTGATTGGTGGCGCTGAGTGGTTAGAGTTGCTGAAATTTGCTACCCTGTGGCTCCATTCAGACAACAGTGTGCACCAAGGGCCTACTACGCGTAGGGCGCTGACCAGGCCACATGCCCGCTGGCGTCCTTTCTCCTTTGGCTGTTTAAGACTGTGACCCTGCACTCACCCTCCCCAGGTTTCAGTCCAGGCCAGTGGTCCAGGCCTGAATGACCAAGGACAGAAGACCTCAGCCTCCAAGGAAGCGGGGCCTGGGGGGCTGGCAAAGGGCATCTCCCCAGCAGCGCCGTGTCCGAACCTCCCTCCCTTGCCCCAGGTCGGCGACTGGATGGAGCAGGAAGGAAGCCGGTGCCTGCAGGCGCTGACCCCCAAGGACGGGAGTCTGGATGCGGTGGAGAAAGCCCACGTGGAGTTCGAGGACTTCTTCCTTCAGGCTGTGGTGCGTTCTGGAAGCCTGAGGAGCAGGGCTGGAGCAGATGGCCAGGGCACTGGAGGGGTGGCACTGCCAGGGCAAAGATGTGGAGGTGGGAAAGTGCAGGGAAACTTCCAGAGACAGTGAGGAGACCAGCGTGGACCGCAAGGGCTCAGCTGAGGTGTTGTCTCCTCCAGGAAGCCCTCCCAGAGCGAGGTCCAAAGAAGATTCAGAATTCCCAGAGGATTTCTTACAATTCAGATTCCAGGGCCTCCCCCTCGACTTACTAAGTCAGCCTCGGACAGCAGGGCGGGGAAGCTGCATGGGGATGTGGGGGGCCCTGGGGCTCAGGAAACTTGCAGGCCAGGGAAGTGGAGAGGGGGACCTGTGGGGACTCAGAGCAGGGGCCTCTCACCAGGGATCAGGGACACTTTCCAGAAGGAAGTGACACCTAAGCAGAGTCCACCTGGGCAAAGCGAACTGCCAAGGCCATAATATTTGTTAAACCCTCACCACGAGCTAAGCCCTGGGAGGTGGGTGCTAGTAGGGTCCCCATTTTGCAGAGAGAAAACTGAGACTCCAGAGTCTCAGCAGCAGAGCAGCGGGAGGTTCCAGAGCTCTGAGGGAGGCCCCAGCCGAGGTGGGAGCTCAGTGGACGGCCCTCCCTTCCCCTCCCAGGCCCAGTACCGCCGAGGCCTGGAGCTGTCCAAGCAGGCGGCCCAGCTGGGAGCTGCAGCCGGAGGGGCCGGGGCAGTCGGAGGAGCAGCGCTCCCGGAGCTGGCAGCCTTCGCCTCTACCCAGCGGGCCTTCCAGGCTAAGCTGACCCACTTCTACATGGCGGCCGAGCGGCAGCGCACGGACCTCGAGACGCTGCTCCACCTGCACCGCTTCTGCAAGAAGGTGAGCCCTGTGGCCCGCCCGCACAGACCCCTCTGTCCCTTGGCTGGAGGTGGGATGGGGACAGAGAATGGCCTGGTCACAGCACTAGGCTCTTTGCATGATCCATTCCCGAAAGTCCCGTGAAGAGGAAAGAGCAGTGGGAAGAGGGAGAGCTGGGATTTGAACACAGATGTGTCCTTCTCCAAAGGAGGAGGCGATGGCGACAGACTCCCTTATCCCCAGGCGGGATGATGCTGAAGATGACGCTTAGGTTGTCAGGAGGGCAGCCCACATTACCGAGTGCGCGCTCCGCGCCAGACCCTCCTGCGGGGTTCACACGCCCTACCTGCTTTCGTCCTCACCGCGTCTCTGTGAGCAAGGGCACCAGCACGCGCAAACTGAGGCTCAGAGAGGGAAGTGACTTGCTCGAGGTTGCCCAGAGGGCCAGTGGTCAAGCAGGATTTGACGTACGAGCCCCTACGCTGTCCAAATCCACGAAGCCAAACACGTCGTTTTTCTAATGGGGAAACTGAGGCTTACAGGGACAAGGGAGCAGCCCGGGAGAGTGTGACCCAGCTGGGACAGAGACCCACACGGCCGGCCCAGGCCCAGCGCCTTCGGCTGCCCCTCACACTCGGCACTAAGGACAGAGCGTGAGTCGAGCCTGACCCCCGACTCCCAGCTGTCAGGCCGGCCCAGCACGCAGGCGACAGAGAACACAGGAAGCTCCAGAGGGCAGCAGGAGGGACTCCGGTCAGCTCACGCCTGGGGCCCGGGGAGGACAGCACACTCTCTCTCTCCTTGGGGCAGGAGCCAAGGGAGGCAGATGTCGGCAGTGGCAGCAGAGGGATCCCCCGGTCCCGGCTGTACGGAGTCAGGAGCAAGATAAGGGCGGAATCCGAGACATATAGTTGGGGCCTTGTGTGCCTGCGTGACCACGTGATCATGACCACCGTGCTCACTATAATAATAAGAGTTAATGGTGTGTGTGCCAGGCCCTGTTCTAGTCATTTCACATGGCGTTTCACTGTCGCACCAATCCTATAAGGCAGGTACCATGATGAGGCCCATTTCCACATGAAGAAACAGAGAGGTAAGTTAACTTACCCACGGTCACATAGCTAGCAGAGTGGCAGAGCTGAGGTTCAAACTCGGATCATCTGGCTCTAGGGCCAGCCTTGCCAGGTAGTGAGAGAATTAAATTAAACGGAAGTAATCCCTCGTTCAGGGCTTTGCTCAAATTTGGAATTATCATTGTTATTATTACTATTATTTTGAGACAAGGTTTCACTGTGTCCGGGCTGGAGTGCAGTATTGTGATCACAGCTCACTGCAGCCTCTAAGTCTAGGCTCAAGTGATCCTCCTGCCTCAGCCTCTCACAGAGGTGGGACTAAAGGCATGTGCCATCACCACCCACCCCACAGCTAATTCTTAAATTTTTTGTAGAGACAGGGTCTTGCCATGTTGTCCAGCCTGGTCTCAAGCTCCTGGCCTCAAGCAATCCTCCCACCTCGGCCTCCCAAAGTGCTGGGATTACAGGCATGAGCCACTGCGCCCAGCCTGGAATTACTATTAACACCAATATTATCATTATCATTAGGAAGAGGAAGAGGAGGAGTAATGCCTCAACAGTTAAGGCATCTGGAAGCTTCTTTCCTTTGCTTTCAGCCAATTTCAGCCCCACTGGCCTTCCCTCGATCAACCAAACTTGCACCAGCTCTGAGGCCTTTGCACCTGCCGATCCCTCAGGCTGGGAGGCTTTTCCCCTTGTCCGGTGGTTTCCTCTGCTCTGGGCTCCCACGTCCCCTCCTCACAGAGGCCCTTCCTGAGGGCCCGGCCACGCACCCGGTTCTCTCTCCCCACCCTGCTTTCTCACTTTGTGGTGCTCCCAGTGATCTGAAATCATGCTGATGCTTGTCACTTGCTTGTCTCCTGCATGTCACCTGTGAGGTGAGCTCTCCGAGGCAGGGATGGGGTCTGAGCTGGCCCTGGCTCCATCTGCAGGGCAGGCACGCGGGGCTCAAAGAGCGCTGTGGATGACCGGCCTCATGAGGGGAAGGAAAGAGGAGAGATGTGGGGAGGCCAGGGGTGGCCTGTGAGCAGGTGGCATCCATCCCGGGCCTAGAAATCACACAGTGGGAGGTGGCAGCCCTGACTTTGAGTCCCTCCTCGGCCACCTCCTCTGTGGCTCTGAATTTCAGTCTGTACGAGGGGCTGGGCAAGATGATTTCTGAGCTGCTGTCCATCTTTGTCCAGCCTGGCCTGTAAGGTCGAGTCCCAGACAGACAGACATGCAGGACAGCCCAGGGCCGGGCCGAGCCCCAGGTGGGGAGCGTGGGTGCAGCAGTTTGCTACTAAATAATAATAGCACGATCGTGCCGCTAACGGAGATTTATGGAGCCCTTTCCCTGCCATGAGCTCTGTGTGCTTCCGCGAATATGAAGCCATTTATCTAAAGACAAGTTCCCTTAATCCATGGAAAGATGGTCTCTTCGGAGAAAATGGCTCTCCAATCCCCACAGCCTAACAGCTTGCTGTCGGGTTCTAAATTAATGGAGAGAAAGATTATGTTTTTCACGAGCTGCTGGGACGCGCTGGCTCCTTTGCCGTCTGCAGACATTTTGTGGGGGAAGTGGGGACAGGCGGAATCACAAAATGGGGCAGAGGCCTGGCGGGAGTGAGGGGGCTCCGGGCCTGGCACGGCCGACTGTGCCACTGTGACACAGCCTCACTGTGTCACTGCCTTGTGACACTCCCCTGTCTGGGCCAGCTTCTCCTTCTTGTGCCTGGAGGACACTCGCCCAGAAGCAGGATAGACCCAAGGCAGAATCCCAGCACCTCCCTGACTTGCTGCATGACCTGGGGCAAGCGATTTCACTTCTCTGAGCCTCAGTTTCCTCCTCTGTAAAATGGGCACACCGGCACAGCTCGCTGTGACTGTACACGAGACACACAGAGCCTGGCAAACAGCGCTCAATAAACATTAGCCAGACTAAGCACCACTCGTAGGGGTGAACACAATCCTCGGATCCATATTTTCAGCTCTCAAAAGGCATTTCATGATCATCGACGCAATGCCCACTACACAGAAGAAGAAACTTGAGCCCCAGAGAGGGGCAAGTCCTGACTGGCCCACAGGTCTATTAGAAGTGCCTAAAGAGGCTAAAGGTGCTGGGGGCTGTTTCCAGGTGGCAGGTGCGTGTACCCTGGGGAGAGAAGGAAATCATTGTCCTCGTAGTCAGCGGAGAACACTGCGGCCAAGCTGAGTGGGGCCCTAACGTTGACTGGGCACTGCCAACTCGGCCTGGCCGTGCTTACTCATCGAGGCCTCTCTTTACTCCCTGAGGCACGTCCTTGTCCTCATGGAGCCGCCACCATTCCACTCCCAGCCTGAGCCCCCTCCTCCCTCTCTTCTTGTCCCCCAGATGACCTGGTTCCACATGGACTGTCAGGACCTGATGACCCAGCTCAGGCTGGGCAAGGGCCGAAGGGCCGGCCCTGGGGACGAGCGTCGCCTCTGCCGCTACCTGCAGCGACTGGCGTCGGAGTTCCCTGCTGAGAAGCTTGCGGCCATGGGGCTGCAGGCGGCCTCCCTGAGCCGGCCAGGCCTGGGCCAGGACCTGTGGGAGGAGGCCCGGGGCAGACACGAGGAGATCCAGACCCTCCTGCAGAAGGCACTGAGCCACTGCCCGTGCCTGGCAGCTCCTGCTGCCCGCTGGGCACACCCGGAGCCGAGAGGGGCAGCTGCCAAGGGCCAGGGTCTGGATGGAGAAGTCCTTTCCAAGGGGAGGTGGGACCTGCCCCGGCAGGAATCTCTGGGTGCAAACCGTTGGCCAAAGTCCTGTTGGCCTCCTCAGGCCACCAAAGCAGGGCAGAACGGACATTTCCGGGAAGCTGGCCAGGCTATAGAGGCCACTGAAGGCCCAGGCCACCACGCACTCCCTGATCCTGGCCCTGAGCGTTCTGTTGTCACCCTCTTCTCCTGGCAGCGGCCTCCCAGGAAGAGCCTGGCCCCTCACCCCACTGGAGGCAGCTTCTCCTCAGAGGGGACAGACTCACAGACATCTCTGGAGGACTCACCCTAGACAAGTCCCCGTGTACCCCTCTAGCGGGAGCCCCCTTCCACCGTGCCAGCCTCTGGGGAGCTGGGAGCTGGGGCCAGTGCCACCGAGATGTCACTGCAGAGCAGGGGATTTACACTTTGCCTGTGCTGGGAGGGTGAGAACCAGGGGCCTGCTCTGGGTTCCAGAAAACTGGAAGACCCGACTCTCACACGTGCAGTGTGAGTGGGGGCCAGAGCCGGGACACGGTAAGCAGGCCATCGCTCCGTGCTCTGGGGCCTCACCGAGGAAAGACCTGGTGGTACGGCCCTGCCGGAGGTCTCCCTCTTGGGCAGGCCAGACACCCCGCTGGGGTTCAGGAAAGCACATGGCTTCCCTTTGGGCCCGAGTTGCTGTCACACAGAGTCTGTGGGTGGGGAGATTCAGGAGTGGCCCCTTGTCTTAGGGCTCCACAGAAACAGACCCTGGGACAAGGGTTCGGGTGTGAAGTGTATTTGGTGGAGATCTTAGGAACCACTGCAAGGGGGTAGGGAGGTGACTCTGGGGACGGAATAAATATGTTGTCAAGCAACTGGAGCTCCACCCTGCTGGGGACCAGGAGACAGCACAGAACACGAGGACGGGACCCAGAGTTACCGCACCCAAGGGGCGAGGGGGCTGGGGTGTTTGTCCACAGGCCCAGGTTCGTGTGCACAGAAGGGCGAGCGGGTGTGCGCTGCACTCTGCCGCACCCGGCCCCTGCAGCGGGCGTGGGCCGTCATTCTCAAATTCAAGGAACCCCGTGGAATCTTGTCCTTGTTCTCCAGAGAGAACCTTCTCCCGCTCTGAGGTTCCCCGTCTCCTTCACCGTCCCCCAGCCCCAGCTCTCCGCAGGCACAGCCTCTGGTGCCCAGCGCCACTGAGGTTCCGTGGGTGGCTGGGGCCGAGTGAGGGGAGCGAGCACCGTCCTCATTCAGCAGGTGGCAGGGGACAGTGGGACGAAGCCTCTCTGAGTGTCCAGAGGCAGCCCCGCCTTCCACACGGCCCAGCGCAGCCCCCGGCAGCTCCTCCCCTGAGCGTCACCGCGCTGAGTTTGCCACCCTCTGCCTTAGGATGCGTGACCAAGACGGCCTCCTGGTAGCCTAGCCCAGAAGTCTCCTGGCTCAGGGAGGAGGCTGGGGACACATGTCCTCCACTGTGAGGCTGTGGAAGGGGAGAGAGGCCGGCCTAGAGCAGCAAACAGAGTTACACACTCAGTGCCCAAGATGGCTTCCGGAATCTTCCAAGACTCAAGATTTCCCCAAGTGTGCTCTAGGGCCTGCCTGCCTCAGAACTGCGAGCAGAGCTGATCAAAGGGCGGCTTCCCAGGGGATCCCACCCCAGACAATTAAGATCAGACTCGTGGGCTAGCCAGAACTTGCATTTGTGGCCAACTGCTCAGGTGTTCCCCTGGGTGACTCAGCGAGGTGGGGGCTGGGCCTGAGCCGCCCCCATCCCCATCCCGAGCAGGCTCTGAGTCTTGCTCCGCTCCCCCGCCTTCCGTTCAGACAGGCCCAAGGATGCACGAGGTGTTTGATCAGCCCGTCTCCATCCATGCCTGTCGCCTCAGAGGGGGGCCGAAGGCTCTTAAAATGCTGTTGCCATAGCAAAAGCATCCAGCCAGTGGGGACCACAGGCAGGGAGCCAGGGAACCTGGGGTGCAAGGATGGAAAGCGACTTGTGAGAGACCGCAGCTGCTGCTAGGGAGAAGGGAGGCTGTGGTGGGGCCGAGTGATCCAAGAATCCTTAGGCAGAAGGGGTCCCCAAGGTCACCTCGCATCCCTTTGTCTCCAAAAGGAACTGTGCCCCAACATTCTGTCTACTCACAGCATCCCCTGGGGGAGAAGGGGATATAAAAATGAAATATAATAATAACAATATACAGAAATAGTGAATAATAATAGCTCACGTTTCTTTTGCATTTTCTTTATGCCTAGCTTCGTACTAAGTCCTTTAGAAGCTTGTTGGTTTTTCACAACCCTATGAAGCTGGTATTAATTCTATCCCATTTTACTGAGGAGGAAACCGAGACTCAGAGAGGCTGCCAAGTGTCACACTGAGGGGCAGAGCTGGACTTGACTTGGGCCTAATTTAGTGGCTTTTGCTCAGACCTGCCCACGGTGGGGAGATGGCATGGCCTTGCCCCGGGGATCCCCAACAGGTGACGACGTAGCTTTGAATCAGCAAATCCTCAGCCCTCAAGAGGCTGAGCTGAGGAGGCAGAGGCCACGGTGCCCCGCCCATGTGATTTTTAAACAAAATTTGCAGCCTGCCCTGGTGGAAGAAGATGGGCTTATAAGGAACCCCAAGCCTGCCAGTGACGTGACTGTGAATACCCCACTGTGATGGGAGCCCTGTTTTCAAGCTCAAGGGGTTGGTAGGCAAGGGGCGGCAGGAGCAGAGCCCAGAGTTAGGGACCTCAGGTGCCATTTCTGCCCTGTTGCTAACAGCCTGGTGACCCCAGGCATGCCGTTTCCCCTCGCTAGTGCTCAGTTTGCCCCATCTGTCCAATGGGGGCATGGGATGGATAAAGGATCTTTCTCACCTTGGGAATCAGAGAGCCCTGCCTTTGAATCCAGGCTTCCCAGCCTAGTGCCTCTGAGTAGACGGGTGCCCCTCAGTTTTCCCATCTGTGCAGTGGACTTGTCAAGCCTGCTGAGTCAGGAGAAAATCTCTGCATGCCTGAGTGCCACACCAGGCCTTTCTTCCCCCCAGAGGAGTAGGCATCTTGTGAAGGAGCAAAGCTTTGAAAGTCTGCCGGGACGGAGGTAGGACCGAGCCCACACTGAAATCTAGGCACTTTGCAGGTTACAAAGCACTTGTTTGTCCATCCCTTTCCTCACCTGATATTTACTACAACCCTGAGGGGCACAGATGTCATACTCTGGGTGTCCCCATTTTACAGGTAAGAAGAGTGAAGCCTGGAGAGGGAGGTGACTTTCCCAAAGTCACACAACCAGGAAAAGGGTCACGAAGGGGAAACCTCAGGCTCTGGAGCTGGTTCTGGATCAATGCCAAAGTCAGGAGAGGTGATGAATCTCCATTGTGCAGGCCACTGTGAGGTGGGTCCCCCACACCTTGTGCTTTCTAGTTACCCAGCCCCCAGTGGAACAGCTGGCTGGGGCCAAGGCACAGTCTGACCTCACGAAGCATGTTCTATTCTCCAGGGGTTGTGAACTGGCCTCCAGCCCAGGAAAAATCCATCTGGCCCCAAGCCCCACCCTCTCCCAGCTGAAGAATAACTCTCTGAGGCCACAGCCAGTGAACCCCCTGCAGAGTAAGTGTCTGGCCAGGCCGCAGGACCACTGGGGTGCCATTCCTCTCTGCCTGGGGTGTGGTGAGGGTCCCTGGGTGAGCCAATGCGCTCCTCAGGCCTCACTTTCCCTGTCTGTGAAATGGAAGGACTAGGCCAGACCAGGGAAGGCAAATTGGTGTCGTTTTGCACGCGGAACTCCTGGTCTGCCCTCCCAGGCCTGCCTCCCTCCCTACGCACTGGCTGTCCATCCAGGCACCCAGGCTGGAAGCCTGCAAGTTGTTCCTGAACCTCCCTTTGACCCCTAAATCTGCCCCCCGATGTCTCTCTCATCTTCTACTTCTCTCTCTACCTCCCCCATCCTCACTCCAGCCTCCGCCCTCTCTCCCCTAGACAACTATGACAGTATCCTCAGTGGTCTTCCTGCGGCCACTCGGATCCCCTTTATCTGTTCTCCACACAGAAACTAGAGCGGCCTTTGCGAAATGTAAAATACTGTCAGTCCTGCTTAATACTGACCAATAGCATCTCATAACTCTACAGATAAAAAAAACCCAACCCTCCCTTTGATCGACAAAGCCCTGTGTGGTCAGCCTCCGCACTCCATGTTAGCCTCGCCCCAATCCCCATGTTTTCTGAGTGCCAGCAACACTAACTCGCTTTCAGCTCCTCAGCCATTCCGAGCTCCTTCTGAGGTCAAGTTCCTCAGAAGCTGACTTGACAATGAGAATTCAGATGCAGGTGATTCACTGAAGAGATAATCACAAGAGAAACCAGGAAAGGAGGCTGGACAGGGAAGGGAGGGAAGCTGTGGTGCCATTTACCAACTCTCAGCCCTGCCTGATCGCAGGGAGATTTCTGGAGGGTATTTTACACTTCTGGGGCACTTCCGGCTCTCTCTGCAAAATCATGTGGCACAAAGCAGGGTCCCCGCGGCCCAAGAGCAGTCCTTGGAATACAGTTGTAGGGATGGGCCCAGAGAATATAATCTTCTGTATCAAGAATCTATAAAAAGCTTATACAAATAAATAATAGTGATCAATTTGAAAATGGACAAAGCATCTGAATAGGCATTTCTCCAAAGATGACGTACAGGTGGCCGATGAGCACATGAAAAGATGCTCGATGTTGTTAGCCATCAGGGAAACGTAAATCAAAACCACAGTGAGATATTACTTCGTATCCACTAGGGTGGCTTCAGTCAAAAGACATATAACAAGTGTTGGTGAGGATGTGGAGAAATCAGAACCCTCATACCCTGCTGGTGGCAATGCAAAATTGTGCAGTTGCTTTGGAAAGCAGTTTGGAAGTTTCTCAAAAAGTTAAACATAGAATGACCCAGCAATTCCATTCTTAGTTATATATTCAAAAGATTTGAAAACAGGGACTCCAACAGATACTTGTATGCCAATGTTCATTGCAGCATTATTTACAAGAGATAAAAGGTAGAAATAATCCGTGTTCGTTGACAGATGAATGGATAAACAAAATATACATCTATATCACATTTTGTTTTATATACATACATATAATAGACATAGACAAATACACACAATGGAATATTATTCAGCCATATAAAAAGAATGAAGTTCTGATACACACTACAACATGGATGATCCTTGAAAACGTTATACTAAGTGAAATAAGCCAGACACAACAGGACCAATATTGTGTGATTTCATTATATGAAATAACTACAACAGGCAATTCATAGAGACATAAAGTAGATTAGAGGTTACCAGTGGTTTGGTGGAGAAGGGAATGGGGAGTTATTGCTAAATGGATACAGAGTTTCTGTTTGGAGTGATGAAAAAGCTTTGGAAATAGTGGTGATGGCTGAACATTGCAAATGTAATTAATGCCACTGAATTGTGCACTTAAAAACAGTTAAAATGGCAAATGCTATATATATATATATTAGCACAATTAAAATAGTTTAAGGAAAGAAATACTGATACATGCAATGACACAGATGACCTTATAAACTTTATGCTAAATGAAAGAAGTCAGTCATAAGCGACTACACATTATATGATTCCATATTTATGAAATGTCCAGAATATATGTAAATCTATATATAGAGAAAGGATATTAGTGGCTGCTTAGGGCTGGTGAGTGGGAGAGGTGGGGGGATATGGGGGTGATCCCTAAAGGGTACAGTGTTTCTTTTTGAGATAATAAAAATGTTCCATGACTGTGGTTATGATTGCACATATCTGTGAGTATACTAAAAACCATTAAATTGTACACTTAAATGGGTGAATTGTATGGTATGTGAGCTATATCTCAATAAAGCTGCTTAGCACAAACACACACACACACACACACACACACACACACACACACACACAAAAGCCAGAGGACAGATGCACAGAAACAAAAGTGACCCTAGGGAATCTGGGTACAGCATTGACAGTGTCTGCTACAGCTCGCTCTTTCTTTTCTTCTTTGTTTCTTTCTTTTTTTTTTTATAAGAGAAATGTGTATTTACCAATACCATGTGCATGGCGAAAATCATGTAGTGATAACCTCTACAAGCCCTGTCTTGTCTCAAGGCCTGGAATGTTCTTGCCCCACCTTTTCAACTAGCTAAGTCTTCCTTCTCCTTCAGTTATCAGCAACAGGGCCAGACTTTGCTGAAGTGGTCAAAACCTCCTTTTATGAAAAACCAGGTAATTCTCCTTCACAGCATGTATCTCAATTGCCATTTTGCAGTATTTTACTTAATGCTCATATCCCCTACTAAACTGTGAGTTTGTGAGAGCAGGAACTGAGCCTGCCTTGGCACAGGGAAGAAACTTAACAAAATTTGTCAGATGAATGAATGGATGAATGGATGAATGCCAACTTTTTTTGATTAGTAGGGGCTGCCTAGAGCACCTGATTGGCTCAGTAGGAAAGAATTCTATGATTGATTAAGGATGTCTGGCATGGTGCCAGTATGGATATAAGTAAAAGATGTGTCCCAAATTCGCTATCCTTGAACTAGGTAGGGCCATGCCTCAGGGTCCCCATCAGAGGGCGCTCAGGGCTGCCTAAAAACAGTCTCGCCCCCCCCTCCCCCCAAGGTCCCAGGAGAGAAGTGCAGTTGTCATCCCAGCTGGCCTGGATAATCAATCACAGAGCCACGCGGTGCCCGTTAGAATTTGTCACTGAGCCACATCCAGGTGCGCCAGGCAGGAGCAAGCAGGCTCATTTGCATCTCATCTGCATCAAATTTGCATATGCCTCCACAGCCCCTTGCAATTTTCAAGTTAAAATGTCATTACCGCTCCTGCGAAGCCTGTTATTTCTTGATTTCATTCTCCCTGCTCCTCTACCCCCACTCCCTCCCACGCCCTAGACGAGCAAGCCTGGGTGCGAAAAGGAAGTAGGGGTTTGAGCCCTGGTTCCGCCGCTGGTTGATTCACTGTGACTTTCGTCTCCGGGCCGCGTCCGCGGCACGATGCGCAGGGCAGGGATGTGGCTACCGGAGCTGCCCTCCGAGCAGCCGCGGGAAGGCTGACACAGACCTAGCTCCTGAGCGTCCTCCACACAAAGCGCCCGACTCCCCGCCGCTGCGCCTGTGCCCGCGTTGTGCCCTCCTCCTGGAAAAGCCTCCTCCCTGTTGCGCATGTCGAACTATCACCCACCTACGGCAAATGTCCAACGACCCCCACCCATTAGTGCTCTGCCCGTGCGGTGCCACCAGCCCCTTGGTCATAGGCTCATTGCACGAAGAGATAGACATGTGACTTGAGCCAACCAGTAAGATTCTTTTTTCCCAGGATCTGGGTTTGGGAAGCAGAGATGCTCCGTGGTTTCTGAACTGAGCATGTATTTATATAAACTCAAGCGCGGGCGGCCGCTGTGTCCAGCCGTGTCTGTAGAAAACAGAAAAGGAGTCCTCACTGAGGAAGAACTAAACCTGACGGGCTCGGAGCCACACTCAGGAAGCCCAGAGGGTGCAACGGCCCTGGCTCTGGGCCCAGTCCCCGCCTTCCACGCCCGGGCCAGGCTGCCCTGCTCGCCCGGGTTCCGCAGTTCGCCGCCCCGCCCGGCCCCCAAGCCTCCTCTTCCATCCTCCTTCCACGCAAGCTCTGGTGCTTCTGTTCCTTGCAACCTGACAAAGCACCAGGCAGATGGAATGTGAGCTCAGCGATGTGATATTTGACATCTAAAAGGCAGCGTGGAAGTTGTCACGAAGATGAAAAGCAGAGATCTAGTGAACTTTTGTTTTATAACTGTAGTTATATCAAGAAAAGGGGGCATCGTAAGCTCTTTAGAAACAGGAGCTTCCTGTGACCTTCATCTTCCAAAGAGCCCTGACTACGACCCTGCACAGAGGTCGCCTTTTGCAGGAGGCCCACCTGATGCCCCTGCCTGAGTCAGAAAGGCCCCTCTAGCTCTGAACCTCACAGTCCACCCCTCCCCGCCCCCATGTGGTTTTCCTGCCCAGCTCTCACCCCCTTAGCCTGGCCTTTGCTCCCCCAGCTTTATGCAAAACTCCTCGGACAGGACCCTGTCCCAGGTCTCCAGGTCTGGCCTTCTCAGCATCTGGCATAGTTAATTACTAACATTAAACTAATACAAAATAATAATGCCTCTTGTTTACTGAGCATTTATTCTGTGCCAGCATGGTCTCGTTTTGTCCTCCCAGCAGTTCTAGGGGGTAAGTTGGATTCATGGATGAGGAAACTGAGGGTTTAGCTAACAAGCCTGACCTCGCACAGCTCGTAAGTGGCAAGAGGCAAAGCCAGGCAGTCCCATTTGGGAGTATGTCCTATAAACCTCCACACATAGACTCGAAATGCTCTAGGGGTGCCCCATGACTTGAGGAGTTCTCAAAAATATACCTGCCCCTCTTTGGCCCGAACCTGCGGCTGATGCCCGCGTGTCTGACCTTGGTGCTTCTGATATTTCAAGTTAAGCAATGATTGTTCCGTAGGGTGACCAGGCATTCCTGTTTTCCCTGGACCGTCCTGGGTAATGCCGACTGTCCCTGGATAATTATTAATAGCTCTCCAAAATGTTCCGGTTTGACCAATAAATTACATGGTCGCCCTACCCATCCGGTGAGTTTCATCCAGAACAATGTCTCCTCAGGCATTGGGGGAGGGGAGGGGTAGGTTTGGTGCCCCCCTCGATATTGAGCAACACAGCTGGGGCCGGGAAGCTGAGGCCAGGGCAGCCTCAGAGCTGCTGGGATGTGGGGATGAGTCACAGGACTGTCTGATCAGCTGAAGTCTGCAGGGAGGGAGCTACTCTCTCGTCCCCGCTCCTCATTCCCACACATCCAGCTTGCCCCGGGGAAGGAGCCATGGGCAGGATGTCAGCCAGGGCCGGCTGCAGCTTCTGTCCCCCACACTCAACTCCTCCAGACGGGGGTGGGCTGCTTTTCTCTCTGGGCCTCAGTTTGCCCACCTGTTAAAATGGGGACAACTAGGCTGGGCATGGTGGCTCACACCTGCAATCCAGCACTTTGGGAGGCCAAGGCAGGAGGATCACTTGAGCCTAGCAGTTGAGGTTACCGTGAGCTATGATTGTACCACTGCACTCCAGCCTGGGTAACATAGCAAGATCCTGTATCTAAAAAAAAAAAGAAATGGGGACAATTATCGATGCCACATGCAGCTGGGGCTCCTGGGGGTTCTAGTTGCCAATGGCTTGGTTCAGGAAGCTCCAAAGCACCTGAGCAAGGGCTGGAACTACCCCAGCATGCCAGCACTCTCAGGGAGGGCCACTTCCCTCCCACAAAACACGTCCCAGCTCCACCCTTTATTCTCTGTGTAAGTCACATTTTCTCCACAGGAGATGGGGGTGCCAGGAGGTGTCCTCCCCTTTGGGCTGTTGTGGGGCCGGGTGAGGTGGTGCATGTAATGCTCAGCACATAGAGTGCGATGAATGGGGGGTGACGTCACTGGTTTTAATTATTAATAATAATAATTATCATTATTATTAATTAGACCCATTTACAAGGGCTTCTGAACCCCCAGGGGCCTCTGCTGGCCCACCTCAGTGAAGGAGGTAGGGCCCCAGGTTCGAGTCCCAACTCAGCTGCTGGGTTTCCGTGAGACTCCGGGCAAGTCCCTCCCATTTGTGAGCCCCAGGGGACTTCCTCCCACTGGAGAAGAGAATCAGGTGGCGGAGGAGGTGGAATTCTGGACCGAGATGGATCAGAGAACCATTGTTCATCTAACTGGGGGGTGGTCAGGCTCTCAAATCTCCCGCCAGAGTCTCAGCAGCCCTGATCTCAGTGATTCCTTCCGCCCTACAATCTGCTCACAGCAGTGTGACCCTGCCGTGCCCTGGCCTCTTGCAGAGGGGTTGGGGGAGACTATTTCAACCAGCTGCTTTCTGAAGGTCTCTGCTCCACGGCCCCAGGCCAGGACCCAGCTCCACCCTCCAGCCCTCAACACACAATCCCACCCTCTGGCTTGGGGAGGCATTTCCCAGCTGGTTTTGTGTCAACATTTCCCCATCTGCTTGGCCAACTATTGTGCCAATGCTGGGGTCACCAGGGCTGATGTGTGGGTGGGGGCTGTTTGTTTTTGTTTCTTTCATTCTTGGTAATAAAAAGGCTTAACTCTGACTGCTAATATGGTCCCACTGCAGGACCAGCTCAGGATTACTTTGGAAGGAGACCTGGGATTAAACATGGGCTAACTTTGACCAGAAAAGGCTTGTCTGGGTCTGCAGGGAGGGGTGAGCAGCTGGGTCTCCCAGTGGCAGAGCTGAACCTTGCCTTGAACCAGTGAAGTAAGCTTCTGGGCCCAGGCCCCACTCTCGGGCCCGGAATATGGGGCAGATTGTATTTTCTCAAGATGGCCAGAGTATCTCCTATCCCACATGGTTTTCTTGCAATGTGACCTTGACACTCTTTCTGTCGAGCAATGGGGTTCTACATTCCCTCCCCTTTGTGACTGCTTTGAAGATAGAGTGTAACGGAAGTGGCATCATGTGGCTTCCAAGGACATAAAAATGCATTGCCATTTTGCTCTCTTGGAAGCCAGCCACCACACCGTGGGGAAGCCCCAAACTAGTCCGCACAGACAGACCACTCGGAGGGGCCACGTAGAAGGATTCTGGCGACAGCCCAGCTGAGCTCCCAGCTGACAGGCAGCACGGACGATTCCAGCCTCTAGCCACTGAGTCAGCCTTCAAGCGTTCCCAGCTGATGTCATGTATCAGGACAAACTGTCTCTACTTGTACTATGTCTGAATTCCTGCCCCACAGGGCCCACGGAACCGTGAAGCAGTGGAAGTACCAGAACAGCGCGCCTTGTTGGGGGCTGCCCCACCCGACATTCTGAGCCCTCTCCCACCACTGGCAGTTGCACCCCACTCTCGTCACTGGACCTCACCCAGAACATTCCGTCATGGTTCAGGTGAAGAAGCAGTTTCAGAGGGACGAGGGACTTGCCTAGGGTCCTGCAGCCTTGGGTGGCTAACTGCTCCACTGCAGGGAAAGCTCTGATTAAATCAGATCCCTCAGCACAATCAGTAAGCCCTGTGGATTGACCCCACTGCCTGTTTTCATAAATAAAGTTTTATTGTAACACAGCCGCACCTATTCACTTATGTATTGTCTGTGGCTGCTTTCAAACTACAAGGGCACCACTGAGTCCCACCCACAAAGCCTACTGTCTGGCCCTTTACAGAAAAGGTTTGCAGATACCCCCTGCCTTAAAGGCCTAAGGAAGATGCAGCCCCTCCTAGAAGCTCAAACCTCCCCAAGGGACAAGTTGAAAAAATGTCAGCAAAAAGCTCTATGAAGACCTGGGTTCTAATCTCCTCCCCACTCCAGGCCTCAGTATTCTCTTCTGCAAAACAGGACAATAATTGACTGTTCCTACTTCTGACAGGTGCTGGGCAGAGTGAGGACGTACGGCAGGTAAGGCCCTCTGTGCCCAGGCGCCAGCACGCCGAGGGCCCTCTTGTGAGCTCCTGCCGCCTGCCCCGTTCCCTTCCACTCCAAGAAGTTTCTGGCATTCAGGGAGGAGCAGGAACGGAGCTGGAGTCCCCAGAGAAATTAGCTTCTTGGCCCTGGTGGCTTCACCTCATTTATGATGTTAATTGAATGGATTTGCATAATGTGCTCACTGAGGTGTTATTTTACTTGCACATTTAAATCATTTAATCATCTGTGTTTTTCCTTCTCTTAATCCTGATGATGCCAAGATGGGGAGAGGGTGGTGAAGGAAAGAAAGGAAACTGTGAGTCTCTAGGTCTCTCCGTCTCATTCTCTCTCTGTCTCTGTCTGTCCATCCACCCATTTCTTCCCTGCTCCCTGCCTGCCTCTCTCTCTCTCTCACATGCACACATGTCCAAACACTGACAAATGCACTCAGGTATGCAACCTCCATGTCCAACATGTTCCCCATCTGCACCACTGGACGGCAGCCGCACTGGCTTTCTGGCCATTCCTCACGCATCAAGCACATTCCTGCCCCAGGACCTTTGCACTCACCATTTCCTCTGCTTGGTACATCCTTTTTCCAGATAGCCACGTAGTTTCCTCTCCCACTTCCTCGAGGTCTTTACTCTTGAGAGAGGACTTCCTTGACCTCCCCGTCTTATGTAGCAGCTTCTATCCCTCTGTAGTTTTCTGTAAAGTACTTGTCGCCACCCAACATTATATTAACGTACATGTTTATCTGCCTGCTGTTGGGCTCCCTTAGCAGAATGTAAGCTCCAGAAGGGCAGGGTTTTCTTTTTTGGTTTTTGTTCTTTTGCTTGTTTTTGTTTACTGCGCTCTTCCCTAGCATCTAGAACATCACCTGGCACACAGTAGGTACTAGGTGAATATTTGTGAGTGAACGAACCTGCATGGAAGGCCGTCATGGGAGGGTGAGAGGCGACACTGCAAGGTTACAGTCTGCCTGGGGACATACGCCAGGGCGCTGTTAGTGCAGAGTCGGTGCTCTTGCTGTGGCTGAGGCTGGGCTTTCTGCAGAAACGGAGCCGCAAAGCACTGACCCCACGTTGGCTTCCCCTGAGGGCTGGTATTTCCCAAGCAGCCTTCTGGGGAACTGGGCAGCGGTTTTGCAACCCAAGCATCATACGTGGGGCCCTCGGGGCACCAGGCTGATAAGCCCAAGAGGTCACAGTCTGACCACAGAGGGAACAGAGAGGAAGGCTCTGGAGTCACAGGGACAGAGGTCATGAGAGTCCTGAGATGGCTGCTCTCACTTCTCAGCAGATATTTGGAGCCACGGTCAGAGCTGAAAGCCCGAGCTTCCTCTGCACCTTTATATGGATGGGGAGACTGAGGCTCAGCGAAGGGAACTGGCTTGTTCAAGTCTCCTGAATGGGACTCGCCGCCCCCAGGGGCTCCCGGGGCTGAGAGGCCCCCAGCAGGGAGGTGCTGGGCAGCCGGCTGTCCCCACTGCCTCTTCCTCCTCTAGATCTCAGCTTAGATGTCACCTCCTCAGGGAAGCCCTCCCTGATGCCCTCAATTTAGGTCAAGTTCCTCTGTTCTCAGAGAACCATCCTCTTTCCCTTCAAAGCCCGTATCTCCTTGCAGTGACAACCTGGCATCTGTCTCCCAGACAGTCCCTAAGCTCCACAAGAGAGGGACCAGGCCAGGCTGTTCCTGAGCCCAGCTCATGGCGGGCGCATTGTAGTTTCGGTGACTGTTCGTTGAAGGAACGTGCACCGTGTGTGCAAAAGCGTAGGGGTGGAACGGTGCAGAAGCATTTTGCAGAGGTGACCACAGGGACTGGGTCACTTTCCTGTCCCAGCACACCTGCTCCTGATGGGTGCTCATTTCCAGCGGCCTGCACCCGTGCCTCTGTCGCGGGCTGTCCCCAGCTGCTGGAAGTCCCTTTGCCTATGCACAGGGGAGCTGGAAGTGCCAAGGAAGTGACACCCCTCTCACTCCCTTGGGGCTGCAGCCCTAACTGACTGCCACGTGCAGGGGACAGAGAGACTCCAGTGCCCTGACCGAGCACTTACCTGCTGGCACCCTGTGCTCGGCCTCCTTCCCTTCCCTGCTCGCTTCCCACTTGGCTCTGGGGTTTCCTGGGGACGCTCCCTAGTAAACCACTTTCTGCTTGGGGTCCCACCTAGCACAGCCCGTCCCACTCAGGACCCCCTTCACACCTGGCGGAAGCTCAGACACACCTGAATCCAATCTTTACCTCTGATCCACTGTAGGACCCTGGGCAAAGCTTCCCCAACCTCGCCGGCCTCTGCCGCAAACCGTGTGGCAGGAATTAGAAGCAGCGTCTGGGAGGCATCTGGTGCAGGCGGGGCTTCAGTGCGGGGTAAGTATTCATCGCCATCGTCATCATATTCTAACCCTGAACATCCTGGATTCCTCCACATGTTGAGCCTCAAATGAGAGCTGCAAGTTCAGAAAAGCAGCCACGCTGGCCCTGAGCTGTGGAGCTTGGGTCTGTTCCACACAGTTCCAAAGAAACCGCCTGACCTCTCTGCTGACTGTCTTTCGCCCAGACCCTGCATCCCTGGGACCTCCTCCTGACCCTGTCAGAGTGGAAACCCAAGTATCAGGCTTGCGGGTAGCCAGCAGAGGATCCTCGAGGGTTGGCCCAGGATCTGCCTTTCCCCAAGCCTCCTTCGGGGCGACTGGGGTCCCCACAGTTCCTTAAAGAGGCTGCACTCTTGCTCCTCTGGGCCTTGGCGCCTGCTCTTTCCACTTGTCTGCCTGGCTAACTCCTACACAGCCTTCAAAGTGTAGCTCCAACATCACCTCCTCCTGGAAGCCTTCCCTGACCATGCTCTTCCCCAGGCTGGGTTCGGTTCCCTCTCTGGGTACCCACATCTCCCACTCTTGACCCAACACAGAGCTGGTCACATTCGTGCATGTTCCTAATCGCCTCTTGACTTGTATGTCTGCGGGAGAACGGGGACTGGTTCGTGCATAGCCGAATCCCAATTGCCCAGCACAGGGCCTGGAACACAGCAGGTGGCTGATGACACCTGAGAGGTGTCTGAACAAAGAGATGTCTGATGAATGGGTGGGTGGGTGGACGGATGAATAAATGAACGAGTGAAGACACCAAGCCACCTCCACACTTCCCATCTAGTCTGTAGCTCAGACACCTGGGGGGTGACAGGTATGACCACTCCTTGTGGGTTTGTTTTTATGTCTGCCTTGTCTTTTTTTTCCCTTTTCTAGGGAAATGGTTTTGGTCCCGAGGGACCCTGTCCTAACCTTCTTGTTACCAGGAAAGCGTGGGCATCTGGCCAGGCTGGGGAGCTGCTGACACGCTCCCCTTTGGGGGAGTCCCCAGCACGCCCTGTATCCTCCCGGCCTCTGCCCACCTTTTCTTTGAGCCCTGCAGTGCTGTGGCGGGCTAGTCCCAGGCCTACTGCTTTACTCGCTGACTGACCTTGGGTAACTCACTTCCCTGCTGGGTGCCTCAGTTTCCCCAGTTGTTAAATGGACAGCTTAGATGTCCTTGCAGGCATTCCGGCGCTCCTCTCCCTATTTCTTGCCTCTGGGGAAAATAAAAGGCCAAAATATGTTTTCAGGGAGAGAACAGGGGTCTCCTTTCAGGAGAGAAGGTCGGAGCTCAGGGGAGGGCTGGGGGCCTCACGCTCTCGGGGCTAACTGTCCTGACAAGCCCAGACTTGGCTTTGCCGCTGAGGCCCCCAGCAGGGCTGGGCAGACTGAGCTGGCAGAGGGAGGAGGCTTGTTTTTCAGGCCTGGCCTTCCCTGGGGGCTACCCCTCCTTGGCCTGCAGGGCTTGGCCCAGCCTCTGGCACTGTCAAGCCTTAGCTGGGGGCGGGAGGTACCAGGGACGACCCCGGCCCTGCCCCAGCCTACCTCTCTGATGCCAGTCTGCTCCACTGTGGCCTTCCCAGCTTTTTGGCCTGGACATATCTTCCCTGAAGGCTACCCCCAGAGGCCTGGCTC
Organism: Indri indri; assembly: GCA_004363605.1. Classification (NCBI taxonomy): domain Eukaryota; kingdom Metazoa; phylum Chordata; class Mammalia; order Primates; family Indriidae; genus Indri; species Indri indri. The sequence continues at coordinate 21,638 of RJWJ010008166.1, read as the reverse complement.
TCCTGGACCAGGGACATGCAGTGGCTAGAGCCGTGGGGCTGCCTATACCATAGGAATTGACCAGGGCCAGATTTCTGGACAACAGAGCATGGTGGTTAAGGGCCCGACAGCTGCTTTTTTGAATCTCTGCTCTGCCTTTTGACTTTGCTGGACCTCAGTTTACTCATCTATAAAATGGACTAATAATAGCATCTATGTCTTAAGGTTGCTAAGAGGATGGGTAAACGGTTGTTCACTCGTAACAGTATTCGGTACACAGTAAATGCTCTATAAAGTTTACCTTTAGGTCCACAGACCGGTGGAGGCTGGAAGTCTAGACCTTTCTCTGACGGTCTAGTTCACGGGGCCTGAGTAAAACCAAGCAGATGTGCAGCAGGACAGACAGAGGGAGCGTCCAGGGAGGGAGGAGGAGAGAGGGAGGCTCCTGGGCAAATCAGACCAGGGGGCAGGGCGAAGGGGGCTTTTCTTTGCCGGGGAGGATGGACAGCTTTAGGTTAAAAGCCCCTGAGAGAGTGTGCATTGGGGGGCGTGCTGGGGGAGGGGGATGCATTGAACTGGGGTTGAGAAGAGCCTGGGTCCCAGGTCCGGCTCAGACCCACATTGCTGCGTTTCTAGGCCTAGAGTTCCTGCTCCTTCTTGGAGGCCGGACTCAGAACCATCTGGGCTCCGGGAGTTGCTTCCAGCACGGTCAGTGGTTGGGGCGGGACCCAGAAGACCAGCTCCAGGCCTGTCAGGCTCTGAGCCAGTGGCAGGAAGACACAGCTCTGAACTTCACTCTGTCCTTTCCCTTTGGCCCAGGCAAGGACCTCCTGCCCATTTTACAGATGAGGACACAGGCTCAGAGACTGACTTACTAATAATTCCTCCCCTGTCAGTGGCGGGGATGGGTTCCAGAGCCCTTCTGCCTGCATAGTAATCCACTTAATGGGCCGAGCGCGGTGGCTCACGCCTGTAATCCTAGTACTCTGGGAGGCCAAGGCGGGCGGATCGTTTGAGCTCAGGAGTTTGAGATCAGCCTGAGCAAGAGCGAGACCCCGTCTCTACTAAAAATAGAAAGAAAGAAATTGGCCAAACAACTAAAAACAGAAAAAATTAGCCGGGCATGGTGGCGCGTGTCTGTAGTCTCAGCTACCTGGGAGGCTGAGGCAGGAGGATCGCTTGAGCCCAGGAGTTTGAGGTTGCTGTGAGCTAGGCTGACGCCACGGCACTCTAGCCCGGGCAAGAGAGTGAGACTCTGTCTCAAAATAAATAGATAAATAAATAATCCACTTAATGAAAACAAACTCCTGTCTGTCTGTTACCGCATCACACAAAATTAACTGGGTGGATTTTTATGCACCAGGGAGGGTCCATTTGGGATGATCTGATTTTAAAAATAGGCTACCTCCAGTATTCAGAACTCCCTTTGGGGTTTCCAGGTTGACCCAGAGCATCTCAGAGCCACCGAGGCCCCGAGCAGAGGCAGACAGGGGATCAGGCGAGTGTATTCAGAAGCTGGGCACAGAGAGGCCCAGGGATGGATGCTCTGAATACTGACATCTCTGCCCGCCAAGCTGCCGTTCCTCAGAGAGTCAAGGGCACACTGTCGAAACCACGTGCCAAGGCAACTTATTTACTTCATGAGATTCGACTCGCCATTCCGCTTGCACGTCTGAGGCAAATCAAACATCACACGCTGCGAACTCAGTGACTGCTTTCACTGTAGCCTTCCCATCCTGGACAATGGCAACCCCCTCCTGCCCAGGTCAGAACCGTAGGGATCATCTTTGGCGTCTCTCTCTCATGCACACAATCTGTTAGCAAACTCTGTTGGCTCTGCTTGCAAGATACACCCGGCATCTGACCCTGTCTCCCCGCCTCGCCCACCTCCACCATCGGCGCTCACCTGATCATTGCAGTAGCTCCTGACTGGTCCGTGGGCACCAGTCCTCCCCACAGTGTGATCTGTTCCCCACGCGGCATCTGAAACATCCTGCTAAAACTTGAAGCATATTGATTCTCTCCTCTGCTCAAACTCCTTCAATGGCTCCCATCTCACTCAGAGCAAAACACAACATCATTGGAATGTTCTAGAAGACCTAAACAGTCTAGTCCTCTTTGCTGGCTCCTTATAATACCTCTGGGAAGTAAGCAAAGGAGGAGGGATTGCTTCCACTTTACAGATAGGAAGACCGAGGCCCAGAGGATAGAGATAATGTTTCTAGGTCTGGAGCAAAGGTCACCCCACCTGGGGTCTCTGTCCACCAGTCTGTCCCAGATGCCTGAGTGGGCAGATGCTGGTGTCTCACCCCACTCTCTCTGCAGAGCGTTGGCTCCCCGCCCATTCTCTGGAGTCAGGCCAGATGTGGAAATAGGCTGTGGGTACTGAGTGCCTGGCTGGGCAGGCCCTAGGATTCCACCCCTTTTTAGGCCAGATTAGAACAGTGCGTGGTCCACTCTGGACTGCTGAGTAGCCACGAGAGGAATTTAAATCCCCCGGGACACGGAAGGGGTCAGCCTCAGGGCAGCCTGCTGTGCACCGGCTCTGACTCTGCCACGCCAAGTGAGCATGGGCAAGTCACTTCTCTGTTTCGAGTTGCACCCTCTCCTCCCCCGTGGAGTTCTAACATTTAAGCATTGGAAGAACGAGCTGAAACATGGGTTGCATTCTGTGAGGTCAACAGACAACTAGAAGCCAGAAAATGCCAAATATCGGCTCACCGTCCTTGGCCTTTGGAAAGGTCGAGGGGGGAATGTCGCAGGGCTCTGTCTCCAGCCCCATCCTGCTCAACAAGTCCGTGGATCACTGTAAGGCGGAAAGGTGGCCTATTGCGGCATGGCTGGGAGGGGCAGTGAGACATGGATATCAGAACCAGATGTCCAAAGACCTTGACCAACAGGACCAATGCACTAAATGTAAGAAGATAAAATATAAAGAGCAACTGTCGACCCCTGACTTTGGACTCAGGTGCTAACGTCGGAGAGTGGGATGAGGAGGACAGGACTGAGATGGAGTGGGCTTAAATCTCTAGAGGGCATTTTCCAAAACCATAGGGTCGTTTTTGGCTGTCACAGCAACTGGGGACTCTACTGACAGAGGGCAAAGACCGGGGGTGCTGGGCACCCCACAAGCATGAGCAGTCCCACACGACAGAAGCTCGCCCCACGGCTCCCAGAGCTTCCACGGCTTTCACCAGATGAAAACCCACGGCAAATGTAAATAGGTCGTGCTTTAGTATAATATGTCACAATACTGAAAGGTTTTTATAAGAAGTTACGTGAAAAATTCAATAACTTAGAAAAAGCTTGTTAATGACAGGGAGGCAGAAATGGAATAAGGACAGTGACTCAATTATTGAATAATTGTCTCATTCTGCACAGACTGTCTAGTCAACGTATTGGTCCCTCGCCAGCTACATATTAGAGGAAAAGAGTTCCAGGGCATGAATGCAGTTTCTGCGAAAACAGTGAGACCAACTGCGAATTTTTAATGGGAGAGATGTATGCCTCTTTTTTTACAGATTTAGAGCCAAATATTAATAAATTAGCAGAGATGCAAGATATCTCATTGAATTGCTTTAAGGACGATCACTTTGAATCTATTGAAAGTGTTGTGAAAAATACGTGTTGAAATGATTTATTTGGGGCTTACCTGTTGTTTTTCAACTTACAAACTGTCCCCATAGGTGCCCCACGTGGTTTCTCCGTAGCCTTGGGTGGACCTGCTTTCGTGATTGGCCTGGTTGAGGCATCTGGAGGCAGAATGCGCCCCTCTGTTGGCAGGGGCTGGGGGGGTGCGGATTTCAAGGAAGATCCGCTTTCTGGGTGACCACACAAATACCCTGCCTGTGTCGGAAAGTGGGGTTCTTTGTCAGTGCACTCTGAGGCTCATCTTCCTTTCTCTCTCCACTTGACAGGCTGCAGTGTGTCTTGGCATGTTCTCCCGACTGCAATTAAGGTTCTTTCTCTCTTTCTCTTATCACATACAAATAAGCTGAGTTGTTACGCCTCGCCCTGACAGCAGGTTTTATTTTAATTCTCACCTGCACCTCCTGCCCTTTCATTTTCCTGAGCTTCTTGTGTGTAATGGCGTCTGATTTGTTTACGTCTCTGGAATCCAAACTCACTCATTATGGGTGGATATGGCTCTGATGTCTTCATTATGCCTTCTAGGGTAGCTGTGCCCAACAAGAGGTTGAAATACACATTATTTTATTATAAATTACTTTGCTTTTATACCTCCTTTATATTACAGAATGGGCATTGTATTGCTCTGTGTGTGTGTGCGTGTGTGTGTATTATCCATACATCTCATTTCAGAAAGTCAAAATGAAAGAAAGCGTAAAATACTTGATACGAAAAAAAGGAGCTTGGGCAATCACACTTGTAGGTTTAAACCCAACTAGAATGCATTCATATGTTCATCAAAACTGCAGTCCCCAACCTCTGGGCCATGTACTGTTTCTGGTCCATGGCTTGTTAGGAGCCGGGCTGCACAGCAGGTGAGTGGCGGGTGAGCGAGAGAAACTTCATCTGTATTTACAGCCGCTCCCCATCACTCGCATCACCCTCTGAGCTCTGCCTCCTGTCAGGTCAGTGACGACATTAGATTCTCACAGGAGCAGGAACCCTACTGTAAACTGCACGGGCAAGGGATCTAGGTCGCGTGCTCCTGTATGAGAATCTAAAGTCTGATGATCTGAGGTAGAGCTGAGGCGGTGATGCTAGCACTGGGGAGCAGCTGCAAATACAGATTATCATTAGCAGAGAGGTTTGACTGCACAGAGACCATAATAAATCAATTGCTTGCAGAGTCATATCAAAACCCTATCAGTGAGTGGCAAGTGACAATGTCTTAATAATAATAATAGAAATAAAGTGCACAATAAATGTAATGCACTTGAATCATCCTGAAACCGTTCCTCCCTGCCCCCTGCCCCAGTCTGTGGAAAAATTGTCTTCCATTGGCCGGGTGCAGTGGCTCACACCTGTCATCCTAGCTCTCTGGGAGGCCGAGGCGAGTGGATCGTTTGAGCTCAGGAGTTCGAAACCAGCCTGAGCAAGAGTGAGACCCTGTCTCTACTAAAAATAGAAAGAAATTAATTGGACAGCTAAAAATATATAGAAAAAATTAGCCGGACATAGTGGTGTGTGCCTGTAGTCCCAGCTACTCAGGAGGCTGAGGCAGGAGGATCGCTTGAGCCCAGGAGTTTGAGGTTGCTGTGAGCTAGGCTGATGCCACGGCATTCACTCTAGCCAGGGCAACAAAGTGAGACTCTGTCTCAAAAAAAAAAAAGAAAAAAAAGAAAAATTGTCTTCCATGAAACTAGTCCCTAAAGGGTCGGGGACTGCTGCATTAAAAGTTACATGGGAGAATATTTGCAGCAGCACCATTTGTAATCATTTCCAGCTGGAAACAATGAAAATATCCATCAAAGCTGAATAGATACATAAACCCAGGCGAGTCACACAATGGAACTCTACAGCAAGAAGGAAGAGCTAGTTACAACTGTACACAACAATGCAGACGAATCTCACATGACCATGCAGTTGAGTGAAAGACACAAAGATTATGTTCTAAATTATACCATTTCTAGAAAGTTCTAAAAAACCAGCAAAACACAGATATGCTATTTAGTAGGCAGGATAGTGGTCACCTTTGGGGAAGTTGGTGGTTTGGTAAAAGCATAAGGGGAACTTCTGGGTTGATGGTTTTGTCCTGTTTCTGAATCTGACATGTTCAGTTTGTGAAAATGTATTGAAGTGTTGTCTCTCTCTGTCTCTGTCTCCCTCTCTGTGTCTCTCTGTCTCTCTTCCCTGCCACTTCCCTTCCCTATCTCTCACTGCCGAGCAGTCATCACCTGGAGAGTTTTGGTCGTTTATGGAGGCTACAAAGTCATAGTAACCAGCTTGTCATTGGAATGATGTAGCCAGGGGAGTAGCCAAGGGAGAAAGATTAGATGTCAAAGGGCCGTGATTCACACAACAAAACAAAAGCTTTAAAAAATGGGTGAGCCCTCAACCTGATAAAGGGCATCTGTGAAAAACCCACAGCTAACATCATACTTGGCAAAAGAACAGATATTTTCCTCTCAAAGATCAGGCACACAGCAATGATGTCCATTCTTGCCATTTCTATTCAACATTGTGCTAGAGATTCTAACCAGAGCAATTAGTTAAGAAAATAAAACAAAAGGCATCCGTATTGGAAAGAAGTAAAACTATCTCTATTTGCGGATGACATAATCTTACATATAGAAAATGCTAAGGAATCAACTAGAAAATTATTAGAACTAATAAACAAGTTCAGCAAGGTTGCAGAACTTGTATATGAGATTAATACATAAAAATCAATGTATTTCTTTACACTGGCAATGAACAATCTCAAATAAAATTAAGAAAACAATTCAATTTATAATGGCACCGACAAGAATAAAATACTTAGGAATAAGTTTAACAAAAGATGTGCAAAGAGTTATATACTCAAAATCACAAAACATTGTTGAAAGAAATGAAAGAGCTAAATAAATGAAGAGACATTCCATGTTCTTGGATCAAAAGACTTAATATCGTTAAGATGGCAATACTCTCCCAATTGATCCAAAAATTCAATGCCATCTCTGTCAAAATGCCAGCTGGATTTTTATTTTTTATTTTTATTTTTTGCAGAAGTTGACAAAAGGATCCTAAAATTCATACGGAATTGCAAAAGACCCCAAATGGTGAAAACAATCTTAGAAAGAGCAACAAATTTGGAGGATTTGCACTTCCCAATTTAAAACCTCACTACAAAGCTAAAGTGATCAAGACAGTGTGGTACTGACCTAAGGTTGAACACAGAGTTCAAGGGAATATAACTGAGAGCTCAGAAATAAAACTTTTCATTATGATCAATTGACTTTCAACGAGGGTGTCAAGACCATTCATTCCACTGGGGAAAGAGTCGTCTTCCAACAAATGGGGCTAGGACAACTAGATGTCCACGTCCACACAATACATAAAAATCAACTCCAAATGGATCATAGACCTGAATGTAAGAGTTAAAACTATAAAACTGTCAGAAGAAAACACAGGAGTAAACCTTTGTGACCTTGGGTTAATCAAAGTCTGTTCTTAGATATAACACTCAAAAGCACAGACGGCAAAAGAAAAAATACATTGGACTTCATCACAATTAAAAACTTTTGTGCTGCAAGCAATATCATTGAGAAAGCGAAAAGGCAACCCACAGAATAGGAGAAAATGTTTGAAAATCGTATATCTTATTAAGGGATTTGTATCCAGAACATATAAGGAACACTTTCAACTCATGTAAATAATAAAAAGTCAAATAAGTCGACCTAAAAATGGCCAAAGGATTTGCATAGAGATTTCTCTGAAGAAGATGTGCAAATGGACAATAAGCTCAGGAAAAGATGTTCAGCATCATTAGTCATTAGGGAAATGTAAATCTAACCAGCAAGATACAACTTCGTACTTACTAGAAAGGCTGTAACAAAAAAAGAGAGAGAATGTTGAGTGCTGGAGAGGGTGTGGAAAAATTGAAAATTCACACATTGCTAGTGGGAATGTAAAATAGTGCAATGACTTTGGAAAGCAGCTTGTTAGTCCCTCAAAAATTTAAACCATTGAGTTACCATAGGATCCAGCAATTCCACTTCTGGGTATATACCCAAAAGAATTTTTTTTCCCAGACAAAAATTCTTTTATTAGGGAAGAAGAAGAGGAGGACAGGTGTTAGGAGATAACCACGATCTCTCCCAACACCACTCTTTCTTTTTCAAACAGAAGCAGTCCAATCTGGCCAAAGTACCAATCCTTGGATTTAGAGACAAAGCTCTGAACAGGCTTCTGTGACTTTGTCAGATATCTTACATCCTCATGTAGAAGGAGCCAGAGATCATGGCAAATCGTCACCAGAGGAACAGCCAAGCTTGATGACATGCGTCAGAATGTCTACCCAAGGAAATGCCTGAATTTTCACCTGAATGAGGCGCTGGAGAAGGATTACTAAGTCGTTCTATTGACCAAAGACAGGCAGCAGTATCCAAACTCCATGCACACACTCCAGTTGACTGCATGCAATGAAGCATTCTCAGCACGACATATTAATAGAAAAACTTCAAGGGAAGGGGTCTTCCTCTAAATTCCACCGATTACATCACTTTGGGTCTGAGACCATCTCGTTAAATGTGTTGAGGCTCTTCATTCTAGATTCATTTGGGGCTGCCTTTCCATTCAAGTCTTGCTTTCCAGAAGAAATGCATACTTCAATCCAACTGCGATTCCATCACCGTGCATCTTGGATGCTGCCGTAAGGTCCTCTTCCTTCTCCTTCCATAGGCACTGAGAGACCCTGCCACAGCCACCTGCCAACACCCTGGCTTCTGCTGATGTGAGCCTCCCCAAGATATATTAAAACACACATCCCCACTCTGGGAGGCTGAGGCGGGAGGATTCCTTGAGCTCAGAAGTTCAAGACCAACCTGAGCAAGAGCGAGACCCTATATCTTCTAAAAATAGAAATAAATTAGCCAAAACAACTATTTAAAAAAATGAAAAAAGAAGTTGGAAAATGAAAAAAAAAAAAATAAATAAATAATAAAGCACACAACCACACAAAAACATGTACACAAATGTTCACAGCGTCATTATTCACAAGAGCTTAAAAGTGGAAACAACCCAATGTCCATCAACTGATGGATGGATGAAGAAATTGTGGTCTATCCATAGAATGGAATAAAATTCTCCTACGTGCCACAGCATGGATGAACCTGGAAAACATTCTGCTCAGTGAAAGAAACCAGTCACGAAAGGATGACACATTGTATAATTCTACTAACATTTCGATGAAATGTCCAGAATAAGCAAATCTACAGAGACAGAAAGTAGATTAGTGGCTTGCCTAGGTTAGGGGAGGGAAGCAGAGAGTGCTAATGAGCATGAAGTTTCTTTTTGGGGTGAAGAAAATGTTCTAAAATTAGATGGGGAGATAGTGGTGATGGATCTACAACTCTGTGACTATACGAAAAACCATTACATTGTACACTTTAAATATGGCATTTGCATTATATCTCAATAAAACTAAATAAACAAAAAGAGTGAATCATTGACCTATACATTCCATAGTTAAGAGATTTATTCTGAGGAAACAGTTGCCAGCAGGCTCACAGATGTAGCTTATGTCACCCACGGTTCAGTTGCAGGACACAGAAACCACATTTACTTGTTTAAACAGAAAGAGATTTAATACAGGAAGTTGGGTTCTTGCAAAATCATTGAAAGTCCTAAAGCAGGGGCCTGGGCTTCCAGGAACAACACTTAGATAGTCACCGCTAAAATAGCTTGTCCAGGAAAGCCACTGCCTCTGCTACCACCCAGAAGCTTGGAAGCTATTGTCTTCAGGAATTTGTCACATTGACTTCACTCCAGGCGTCAGACGCACCTGATGCCTTGCCACCATGTCTCAACACCCGTGAGTTGGTGACTGGGCACTGAGGACACAGTTGCAGAAGATCCGAAAGCCTTCACAACCTTCAAAAGCAGTTAGATCTTCCTAGACGACCTCCCTCTTACTTCTGCCTTCAAAATCTCCCACAAGTGCGTTTAATGGGCGCTACCTAATTGGTCTCCAAACCCCAGCTGCAAGACAGTCAAGAAATGCAATCTCACCTTTCCAGGCCCTTGCAGTGTGGGAAGGCATATGGAAGGGGGTTGAAATGGATGTTGAATGAACCAATCCACCTTACGAGCCCAAGGCCACAGGGATGGCACTGTTTGCAGTAGCAAAAAAACAGGAAGCAACCTAAATGTGCAACAGAAAGGGATTGACAAATTAGAGTTTATGTGATGACATTCTAGATAAACAGTATTTTGTAGAAATACATGTGACTTGAAAATGTTAGGCACACACTGAAAAGAGAGGGGACAAAATAATACTTAGAGACAGCTTTCATGAGAGTAGGAAAACCTCTCCTCCTGTCCACTGCATGCCACGTGCTTGGCGCAGGGTGCGTGCTCAATAAACACTTCTTGGAGGGTCACATGGTTCCATTTTTAGAAATTAAATACATATTTACGTGAGTTTATATATACACATTTACGTAAATATGATATAGCAACAATGAAAGACATAAAACAAAATGCTAACAGTTGTTCTCTCTGTTGGTGATATTTAGAGTGAATTTAACTTTCCTCTTTTGGCTGTTCTGTATTTTATAAATTTCGAACAGTGAGCATGCATTAATACTAATTAGGGAAAAACCACAGATGTTCTGGTAAAGCCACAGAAAGAAAACACACCCGCCTCATTTCTCCGTCTCCCATAGGGCCTGGCACAGCGCGGGGCCCAGAGTGGGCACAAATCCATGTTTGGTGGCCAAGTGAGTGTACTTCCTTCTGCTCCCTGGGGGATTCCTGGGTCTCTCTCTCTCTCTCTCTCTCTTCAGGAATGCCCCGGTAGAGTTGAGTTTCTAAGATAATCCTGACTCTAATGGAGTAGTGCTTCTCCCCATCTAAAATTGGCCAAGTGTCAAAGCCCTGGGACACTTCCCAAGTGCCAGTCTTGAGTGCTCGCTGAGGCTGTGCCAGGGCGAGGTCATGCTCAAGGGGCTTTAAGAGCCGGATCAACGATTCAGTCCTGCCCCTCCCTCCTGTGCACCCATCAGTCCCTGGGGCCATTGCGGCTTTGGCCTACAAGCCAGGCCTGACGTCACCGCTACCAGCTGTGCTCAGCCAGGCAGAGGCTTTCTGGGGGTTGGGAGGAGGGGAGGTCTGTCCTTCTTTTGGGGTGCCCCTTGGTATCATGGGAGTCCCTTGGGGGTGCTCTGAACCACTTTCACTTACACAGCTGTTGAGGTCTTAGTTACACACAGAGGGGCATAGGGACCGGAATGTGAAAAGTGGGCGTCCCAACCGGCTCTGTGCCACCCAGAACCGCACGGGCTAGTGAGGTAAATTGTGGGCCTCAGTTTCCCCGCCTCTGCAGCAGCCGGCCTTTGCCTCCCACTTTCTGCCAGTGGACGGGGCACCTGGTAATGGCGGGCCCTCTTCCTCACTGGTGCCTTTGAGAGGGTTGGAGGAGACCCCAGGAAGCTTGGTAGTCAGCACCAGCCGCCACTTCATTCGTCACACCCGGGAGCCAGATGGGGAAACTGAAGCTACGGAGGGGAGGGGACACAGCCAAGGTCACACAACTGGAGAAGGAACGTGTAAGAGGGTTCCCACATCGACCATGATCTTCAGAGACTCCAGGGCAGGCCCGAAGGGGAGAAGCAGAGAGAAGGATGTCACAGAGGGCTGGGAACTGGTCCCACTGGGGACAGCTTACCTCACAGGACCTGCAAACGTATCCCAGCCTCAGGTTCAGCCCCACCTACAGAGACCAGGGTGGAAGCAAACGCACTGCCCCTGACCAGCTGCGGGCGCCTTTTCCTTTCTGGTCTCAATTTGTGCGCCTTTTTTTTTGCGTTTTTTGAGACAGGTTTTCACCGTATCACCCGGACTAGAGTGCAGTGGTGTTATCGTAGCTCACAGCAACCTCAGACCCCTGGGCTCAAGTGATCCTCCTGCCTCAGCCTCCCAAGTAACTGGGACTACAGGCTCGTGCCACTACACCTGGCTAATTTTTTTTTTTTTTTTTTTTAATTTTTGTAGAGACAAGGTCTTGCTATGTTGCTCAAGCTGGTCTCGAACTGCTGGCCTCAAGCTGTCCTCCCACCTCAGCCTCGCAAAGTGCTAGGATTACAGCCATGAGCCACCAAGCTGGGCCTGTTCATCTTTTAAAAAGGGCCCAGGGATGATGATAATCATTAAATTCAAGCTCTGAAATTCTGTGGTTAACAATTCCACCCTTATCTTCCCCAAACTCAGCCTTGACTACACCACGTCCCTGCTTACACACTTTCTCACGGCTCCCTGTGGCCTGACCGAGCCTGGTATACAAGGCCCTTTGTGATCTGGGCCCCACTAACTTCTTCCTCCGTGCACCCGTCTTGACATTCCTTCCAAGTACCCCAAATGTCAGCCACACTGTTCATAGGAATTCTTTCCACAAATTCTCTGCACTCTTCCTCATGTCTATAACTTTACCACTGTGTGCACAGACAGGTCCCTTTACATGAAATGTTCCTCTTCAGTTTATCTGCCTAACTCATACTCATACTCCAAAACCCAGATTAAGTGTCACCTCCTCCATGGAGCCTGCCCTGATCTACCACAAAGAGAGAATTCCTCTCCTATCTGGGTTCCCTCAGGTCCCGACCCTTCCTCCACCACAACTCTGAACACAGGTTATGGGAATTACTGATCACACAGTGAGCACCTTGTAACCCGTCTGTGTCCTCCACCGAGCTGAGAATTTCTTGACAACAGAAACCGTCTTATTCACAATTTTGCACACGGTAGGTGCTCAATAAATGTTCAATCAGTAAATTATTCAATAAATAAAGTCATCTCTTAAAACCCCCCACTGCTCGGTCCCTAGCTCTTTGTGGGTCTCTGGACAATGCGAGCCCTCTCTGGGCCTCACTGCTTCCAGCTGCACAATGGCAAGGCTGACCCAGGTGGCTGCTGAGGGCATGACCTCTCTCCCCACAGGCTATGATGAGTCAGGGCCCCCAGTGATGCTGGCAGCTTACTCACTTACAGCCAGTTTGGCTCAAGAGGAAACTGAGACACAGAAAAGTTAAGCCATCTCCAAGGTCACATAGCATCTAAACTGTGGGGGCCAAATCTTCACCCCTTCGTCACTGAGTTCCCTCTAAACTCACCGCAGCCTGCCATCTAGACACACTTCTGGGGCACCCACGTCACTGCATGCCTCGGTCACCGCATCAAAGAAGAGCATCCAGGCAAAGGGAACAGCCAGTGCAAAAGCTCTAAGTGGGGAGTGTGCCTGGCATGCCGAGGACATGGCAGGGAGGCCAGCGTGGCTGGAGCTGAGTGAGCAGGGAGTGGTAGCAGAGGGGGTCACAGGACAATGGGGTCAGACTGCGGATGTCTTGGGGACCTGATGAGAACTTTGGCTTTAATCCAAGTGAAATGGGGAGCCATTGCTGGCTCTTGAGCAGAGGAGTGGCATGATCTGACTTAAGTTTTAAAGAGACCTTCTGACTGCTGGGTGGAGCACAGACTGGGGACAGGGCAAGAGAGGAAGCAGGGGGACCTAGTCCAGGTGAAAGACCCTGGTGGCTTGGTGGCAGCAGAGGCTGTGAGGGTGGTCAGATTCTGGAGATATTTTAAAGGCAGAACCACCAGGATTTCCTGACATATTGGGGTGGGGTTGGAGAAAGTAGAGTCAAACTTGACTCTGTTTGGGGCCTGAGCATGTGCAATGGTGGTGTTCCCAACCCACTGAGTTGGGAGAACGCGGGAGGAGCAAGTGGGGCTGGGGGAGATCAGACTGGAAACCCGAGTCTGGAATTTAGGAGTGAGGACAGGGCTGAAGACGCAAACATGGGAGCCGAGAGCGAGAACGCACAGGCGGCATCTAGGGTCATGAGGCTGGCTGAGCTCCCTGCAGGGCTGGGGAGTGGATTGCAGATGAGCATTGTAAATTCCAGGGCCCCTGCATACAGTAAGCACTTAGCAAACGATGGCCTAGTAGCCAGTAGTGTATGATCCCAGGGTTAAGCTGTGAAGGATGAACAAGCAGGAGAAAAGCACAGACGGGCAAAGGGACGGGTGGGAGAGGGTCCTGTCCCTCCCCAGCCCGGCCTCCATCCCCTCCCACCTGAACACCAACACCCACCTCCCCCCTGCTCTCCCCACGTCCCTCCTCCCACCCCAGCGAACATTGGCTCCCATGACAGAGGAAAGGTATTTTACAAAAGAGCATGGGTTTGGGAGCGGAGCAGTCCTGATCCTGGGCAAGTGCCTCAGTTTCCCTGTCTGTAAAAGGGTGGGCCATGGAAAAGTTTATTAAAAGCCAGTTGGAGGTGGCTGAGCTGGTGCTCGTTGCTCCCTGTGGGCTTGGGAGGGAGGATTAACGCGGGTGAAAGTCCCCTTGGGGCACCCCAATCAATGGCCCATTTTTGCTCCAACAAGGCAATCCCAGGGGGTTTCTCAGAGCCACTGGTCTAGAACAATGCACTTTCCCCAGGGGTACCTGATGGCGCCTGGGAAGGGGCAGGAGTTTGGGATGGGGAGTGCAGGTGTATGGGGTGAGGGGCGGAGGCAGCTGACAGCAGGATGTGCCAGATCACGGGACTGGAATCCACAAGGAGGGAGCCATATTGCGTGTGAGTCCACCCAGACAGACCCCAGGGCCCATCCCGGCTCCAGAAGGGGCCCCAGTGACCGCAGGCAAGCTCCGCACTGTCTCTGAACCCCACTCTTTCCATTTGCAAATTGGGCGATGGAGCCATTCATCACGCAGAGAACTACCCCAGAGAATTACAATTTAGGTCCCTTGTGGGGCAGATGGGGCTGAAAACAAATAAACAAAAAGCAATGACGCGCACAAAGCTTCTTCACACAGACCCGGGTGCACAGTAGGTACACAATGGCCACCCCCTCACACCCACCCCCCAGAGCTGACTTGGGGGAGCGAATGGAATCAAAGCCCTCAAAGCTCTTGGAAATAATTATGAGCGTAATAAAAACAGTCGATATTCACGCAGCTTTTCCCTGGGCCCAATGCTAAACCGTTTAATAACTCATTTATCTTTAACGACTCCGTGAGGTTGCTATTTTCATCAGCCCTATTATTGGGATAAGGAAGCTGAGCTCAGAGACATGAGGATACTTGCAGAAGGTTGTCTATCGAGGCTCTGTGGGACCCTGAAGCCTTCGTCTGCCTCTGGGCTTCCTGACGAACCTGGGTCCTGCCCTGTGGGCACCTGCGGAGGGAGGTGACCTGGGAAGCAGGTGAGTCCGGGTCAGAGGTGAGGCACCGGACGCTTCCCTCCTCCCACCTCCTGTCCTCCACCAATGTCCACATCCCCACTGCCGCTTAGGAAACTACAGGGTTAATCTAATCGAAGCCTCCAGAACACGCACAGGGCGATTCATTTTATTTTAAAAAGCTTTAAAAAAAGAAACCAACCTGTCAGTTCTCATTTAGAAACCTGAACATTCTGAAAATATCGGCGAAGAAAGGGGCTACATCCGCTAGAAAATTCTCTGCAAAAGAGGTGATGCTAATCCAAGGTGACAGCGTTATTTTTTTTTTTTTTAGGCCAGAAAGGCTGGGAGTGCAAATTGCTCTTCTAAGGGTCAACCAGCTGGGGGCAAGCCGCAGAGGCCACCGGGGGACCGATGGGCAGTGAGAGCTGGGCTGCCCTCTGCCACCGGCTCCATTTCCCTGGGATTCTTCATCAGAAGAGAAGGCCTTGATGACGCCACTCTGACAGTCATGGCATATCAAAATCAGAGACCCTAGCGGCACCAGAAATTCATTACTTGGCCCAACCCTTTTCACAAATGGGAAACTGAGGCTCAGAGAAAGGGATTGAAGCATTTATTCAATCAACTGTCAGTCAATAAGCGTTTATTAGAATCTTCATTGTGGAAATGTTTTCCTCCCACCAAGGGGACTAGGAATTTAGAAGGGGCTGTGGCTCCTTTTGTGACTTTGCTTTGGATCCAAGTCCCTGGTGTGGGGTCCGGGGCAGGTGATTTAGAATCTCTGAGCCTCAGTTTCCTCAGTGAAATGAGGACAAGAATGCCTGAAGCCCACAGAGTCGCTGGGTGAAGTAGACGAGGGAAGGCGGTTGTACCACTCAGCTCCTGGGTTGCATGAACAGGCACAGACTCGAGGAAGCTTAACAACACCCAAAAAAATCAACTGGAAGGACGCGGGGATGGCTCATAGGTATTTACCCAAGAGAAATAAAGACGTACGTCTACATGGAGTTGGACCTGCACGTGTATAACAGCTCCATTCATACTCCACGAGAACAATCCCAAAGTCCTTCAACTGGTTAATGTACAAATAAATTGTGGTATATTCATTCAACGGAATACTACGCAGTAATTAAATGGAATGAACCTCTGCTACCTGCAACGACATGGATGAATCAAAAGCATTATGCCAAGCGAAGGAAGCCAGACACGATAGGCTAGATGCTGGGCGATTCCATTTATAGGACTTTCTGGAAAAGGCGAAACAATAGGAGTAGTAACCAGATCAGTGCTTGTCAGGACCAGAGGGTTGGGGGAGAGAATTGCCTGCAAAAGGTATGAGGGAAATTTGGGGGGTGATGGAAATGTTCCAGATCATGATTGTGGTACAGTAATACGACCGTGTGTGTTTGTCGACTCATGGAACTGTATTGAATGATGTGAGTGAGTTGCATTGTGTATAACACAACGTGGGTGAAGTGTACTGTATATAAATTGAAATGCAATAAATCTGACTTTTAAAAAAATCAAACAGGAAGCTTAAAAACCTCAACTTCAGAAAAGATAAGAACTGAAGTATTCTAGGAATGAACCAGAGAATTTCAACCATTATTTAGAACTTGTGGCAGAGTTGTAAGAGTCAAAGTCCCAGGAGAGTCTGATTGGCTCAGTTTGGGTCCCAGGCCCACCCTTAACGAGGATTGGGTAGGGCCATTTGATTGACAGTTCCATCAGGCCTGTGGTAAAGGGCCGTTACCCAGGGGCAAAAACAATAGACCAGCTGTGCCTACAAAGAGGACACTGTCAACTGGGGATGCCTGTATGTGTTGGGGCTTCTTATCCTGGAGACTGAGCCCTGCCCTTCCAGGACTGAGGCCAAACCTCCCGTCTCTTGTGATGATGGCACCTGGTGACTACAGTCCGTCCTCGGATGTGGAGGTTGGAGTCGAACTAACTGGGTCAAGCTGAGTGTTGCTGGGGACTTGCAAGCATTCAGTTCAGGTGGATGGATACTCACTCATCAGACAGGCGGGAGAAACAAGTGGTCAGTTTAGCCAGACGTGTGTTCACTTTAGTCAAAGGAGCTCAGCCCCTGCCCTAAAGGGTCATTTATTTCCATGAAAGAGAGTGTGTTTGACTCTTATTGACTGAACTGGGTGTGCCAGGCAGACACAGCCGATGACTCAGCCTCAGGGGTGGGAGATGCCGGGGAAAGAGGCAGAATCCGGGCAGTTCATCCTCCAGTGTCCCTGGCAGCCCCAAGTGGCCCTGGGAGCTTGGCCAGGCACCCACTCTCAGGCTTGACTCCCCTCGCTGGATATGCTGGCAGTATCAGTCACACGTGAGGACTTTGCTCCTCCCCTTCCCAGTCGTGTGACCCTGGGCAGTTCCCTTCACCTCTCTGGATCTTCATTTACACAAAGTAAAAGATTTTGCAAGCCCTTTGCCGGGGTGGTGCTCCGGAAGCATTTTAAGACACAAACAGAGTTTGTAGGACAAACAGAAACGCAGTGGAGAGTCCTCAAAATGGCTAACTTCAGACTCCCTTTTATCCATGGGCTCTCCGTGCAGGTCTGGTTGTGTAAGATCGCGCCAAACAAAAGTGTTTTGTGGGTTGATCGTGGATTGTTTTTTAGGCACATTTTCTTTCTCTTTCATCTCCACGTACACTTTTTCTACCTACTTTGCCAAAATGTCTTGATTTTGGAGTATTTCCATTTTTATAAAAGCTCCATTCTAGAGGTAAAACAGGTTATTTTTTCTTTTAAAAATTCATCTTTAATTACCTAAGTGATACGTAAAGTCATTCCTTCACTTAAAAATTTTCTTACCTTCCAGGGAATACTGAAGCCACCTTTAATTATCACTATGAGCCCCCGTAATCACAGCCCCCAACCCCCTCCCCGCCACTGCCAGCCACTTGGAGAGGATTTTTCCAAACCTTCTATATTTACAGATTGTACATACATTTGCATATCTGTTCCCATGGAAATTGAACAGTTCTGTGAACTCATACTCCACACAATGCCCTGCAATTTGCTTTCTTCCCTCAGCAAAGTGACCCAGAATTCTTTCTGTGTCCTACACGGAGGACTTTCTCTTCCTTTTTGTAACTGCCGGGTGATGTTCCCAGGCCTGACTTACTTACCCATCCCCGTGTGCTGGGCCTTTAGCGTGTGGCCGGTTTTTGTCATAACTGACAATGCTGTGAAGACTTCTCCCGTGCTCATCTCCTCGGACACACACACGTGCAGGGGTCTCGCTTAGGTTTTCGATCTGAGAATGGGACAATATTGGCAAAGACTTTCAGAGCTTTATTCCTGGCTTTTTGTTTTTTAAATCAACCACATTGTAAAGCCGTGTTACTGAGCTGTAACTCACACACCATAAAAGTCATCCATGTAAAGTGCACAATCCAATGGTTTTTAGTGTAGTCACAGATCTGTGCAGCCATCCCCGCAAGCTAATTTTAGAACATTTTCTTCACCCCCAAAGAAGAACCCCACACCCGTCAGCGGTCACTCCTCATTCCTCCCTTCCCTCCGCTCCTGACAGCCACTGATCTGCTTTCTGTATCTATAAATTTGCCTACTCTGTGCATTTCATATCAGCGGATATCCTACAACACGCAGCCTTTTGTGTCTGCTGCTTTCACTTAGCGTGATGGTTTTGAAGTTCATCCGTGCCGTAGTATGGATTGGAACCTCATGCCTTTTTATTACCAAGTAATCAACCACTTTTGTTGAGTCCTTATTGTCTACCAGGAATGGTGTTAATCCTTGTGAAAAACCTGTAAAGTAGGCACTGTTATTATCACCCCCATTTTACAGAGGAACAAACTGAGGCTTGGAGACATGCTGTGACTCAGCCAAGATCTCACAGGAAAGTACATGGCAGAGCTGGATTTGAACCCAGGCCTGTTGAGCTTCCAAGCCTATGCCCTTGTAGCTGAGCCGTGCTGCTGCTTGAAGAAGCAGAAAAGGATTGAGAAGTGTCTTGTGGGCCCAATGTGCAGGTCACAACGTCCCTTTACTCATAGGATGGTTCTAGGTCACCATCATGATCACTGGCAATTGCCCTGGGCACCATGCCCTGGCTCCCGGTCCTGCCAGGGGCAATTGGCACCACAAATCCCATCAAACAAGGCTCCCAGGCTGACTCCCTAGGGTTTGGACAAGCTCTCTCTCGCTCTCTCTCTCTCTACTACAAGTCACTAATTCACTCAACAGACATTTAACAAGGAACACCCTCCAGGTGGGTAGATGGAGACAGACACACACACACACTAGTCCTTATACAGGGTAGACCGTGAGTGACCATGTTCTGCGGGTGCTGGGGCAAAGAGAGCGAGGGGGAAGACTTCTCTGGGTGGGAGGGTTCCGGGAGAAGGTGTTCTTTGGACGGGGCCTAAAGCCTGGGTGAAACTTCGATGGGTGAAGAGCGGAGGTCGTCCCAGGCAGAGGCACAGCTTGAGCAAAGGCCTAGAGGTGGATATTTGGAGGGTGCATTTGGGGACAAGCACGGTGTCTGGTGAGGCTGGAAGGCACAAAGTGGAAGACGTGATTGAAGGGTAAGCCGGGCCAGCCCTGCAGGGCCTCGAATGCCCTGCGAGGTCTGGGATGTGATCGCATCTTTCACAGAAATGGAAACTGACATTCTAGAAAGGTGAACAAAAGGGCCTGCCCGTGGTCCACAGAGCTGAAGTGGCCTGGTTGGGGCTGGAACCTATGCCGGCTGCGAGGACAGCGGGAAGGGGATAGATGGCACTCAGTGGGGATGCATCGTGGGGACAGAGCTAAGGACAAGACGACTAGGTCAGTTTCTCCATCTGTAAAATGGACACATTGGGAGGGTCCTTCCCAATCAGATGCCCTGTTCTCTGCTTCCCGTAGCCTGGGACCCCCAGACCCTGCCCCAGACAGGCCACCCTCTCAAAGGGCCTGAAAGGTCATGCCTGCCCTGACATTTTCCCCAAGTCCCTGTCCTAACACTCCGTCGCACCTCGTCCCGCCTCAGGGGAGTCTGCCCCACCCTCCTGGGCTCCCTCATGCCAGACGCTGCTCATCCCTCTCAGTCACCAGTTGGTAGAAAGGCCCAGGCCCCAAATGCCACACCCCACTCCTGCCTGCTCTGCCCCGCCCACCCTCTCCTCCCACTCCAGCTGTCCAGGGCCACCTCTGGCCCTGGGCACCTTGGCCTTGGAGAATGGCTGAGCCGAGTCAGAGAGCACATGCTGTGTGACCTCGGGCAGTTTCCCCAACCTCTCTGAACCTTAATCCTTTTCCTTTCCTTCCTTTCCTTCCTTCCATTCTTCATCCAGCTCTCTCTAACTCATCCCCCCATCTCTCACGCCACAAACATTTTGTGAGCGCCCGCTGTATACCCCACACCACAGTCAGAAGCATTGGCCCACAGCCCTCAGAAGCTCCACTTGCTGAAAGCTGCAGGACTGGACCTGCCCCAGCCCCTGAGGGCCGCCCCCTGGGGTTGGGGGCAGACAGGACTGACCTCTGCACCACGGGAGAGCGAACAGAAGCTTTTGAGGCAGCCCAGGCTCCACTTTCTCCCTTCCTGACTGTGTGGCCTCGGGTGGCTCTGGGGAGCTCCCAGGCTGGGGTTATAAAGGAAAGTGAATGCCCGGTGGAGCAGTGCGTGTCCTCTGCAGGCGGGAAAGGACGGGCAAAGGCAAAAGTCGTCCTTTCGTTTGGGGCAGGGCTGCTGCTTGTAGAAACATACAGCCTTCCTTCTGCCCAGCCGACTGTCTCTCTGTGAGCCCCCTGTCCCTCAGGGCTAGGCTCTGGGGCACTTGGTATTCTGTGCCAAGGCTCGGGGACCCCAGTTATCGTGTGCACACCACGTGTGAGCGCCCAACTTCAGTCGCTGCGGGAGAGTCTTACACAGGCCTGCGAGGGAAGGATTCTTGTCCCCATTTTGCAGAGGAGGAAACTGGGGCCTTGAGAGCCCAAATACCCATCCACACCCATGTGGCTGGTCAGGGGCAGCGTGGGAGCGCGAATCCCGGCCTTTTGACTGACATCCAGTCACCCTGCTCTTTCCTCTGGGTTGTCGCCAGCTGCAGGGGACAGCTTCTGCAACAACATCTGTAAAATGGGGCAGTTACAGGGCTCAGCCATGGCGCTGTTTCACAAGTCATCAGGGCCCAGCGCTGCTCAGGGGGGTGGTCACTAAGACTCCAGGTAGAGCACATGTGACCCAAGGACGAACACCCACTGAAGCAACACAGGCTTATTCCCCGTGCCATGTGTCATGCAGGAACAGAGGCTGAGGCCAGTTTAGAGCCCAAATCCATCAATAGATGCAGAACTTGTTCCAGAAAAAGGGGCATGAGAGCCTGACAGGCTTCTGTCTCTCAAGGGAACCTTCCTGCTCAGGCCTCATGGTGGGTCAGGAAGCACAGGAAGCCAGGGCACCGGAGGTACCAGGGTGGGAGAGGGGTCCCCCAGGGTGCCAGGTTCGAGGGAGCCAAGGCTTAGTCCCTGGAAGGTTTTATTCCCTTCTGGCACACAGAACGCCCTCAAGGAAGGTCAATGGGTGGATGATGGAGGGAAGGAAGAAAAGAGGGAGGGAGGAAGGGACGATGAATGGGTGAGTGGATAGACAGGTGGGTGGGTAGCTGGTGGGTGGGTGGGTAGATGAATGAACAGACGGATGGATGAGTGGGTAGATGGATGGGTGGGTGGATGGATGGATGGATAGTGGGTAGATGGGTAGATGGGTAGATGGTGGATGGATGGTGGGTAGACGGGTGGATGGGTAGATGGTGGATGGATGGTGGGTAGACGGGTGAATGGGTA
>RJWJ010008165.1:0-54481 GCA_004363605.1 Indri indri | reverse complement strand
AAGAAAATTAATTGGACAGCTAAAAATATATATATAGAAAAAATCAGCCGGGCATGGTGGCGCATGCCTGTGGTCCCAGCTACTCAGGAGGCTGAGGCAGTGGGATTGCTCGAGCCCAGGAGTTTGAGGTTGCTGTGAGCTGGGCTGACGCCACGGCACTCGCCCGGGCAAGAGAGTGAGACTCTGTCTCAAAAAAAATAAATAAATAAATAAATAAATAAATAAATAAATAAATAAACGGGAGAGGCATATGACAGATGTATTTCACGGATGTAGGAGTTCAATATCGGATATGGGTAATTTCAGTTAAAATCCCAACAGGATTTTTTTGAGGGCTAACAAGCTTATTGTAAGGTTTTCTTTTTTTTCCCTTTTCTTTCTTTCTTTTTTCTTTGAGACAGAGTCTTGCTCTGTCACCTGGTCTGCAGCGCAATAGAGTGATCATAGCTTACTGCAACCTCAAACTCCTGGGCTCAAGTGATCCTGCTGCCTCAGCCTCTTGAGTAGCTGGGACTATAGACACTCTACTATTTTTTTTTTTATTTCAGCATATTATGGGGGTACAGATGTTTAGGTTACATATGTTGCCCTTGCCCCCCCTCCCCCCCAACACTCTACTATTGTAGAGATGGGTTGTCACTCTTGCTCAGGCTGATTTTGGACTTCTAGGCTCAAGCGAGCATCCTCCTGCCTCGGCCTCCCAAAGTGCTAGGATTACAAGCGAGATCCTCCTTGCCCAGTGTGATCGTAAGGTTTTCTAAGGTTCCGAAAGAGCCGACACTCTCCTGAAGATTAAGGTAGGAGGACCTACACTACCAGATGAAGAGATTTGTTAAAAATTATTAATTAAGGTAATGTGATATTGGAGCAAGAAAGAAATTGACTGATGGAAGGGGACCTAAAACTAGATTTGGGCATATAGGGAGATTTGATCAATTGCAAGAGTGGTATAGTGGAAAAGGAAAGGCTATTTGGTAGGAAAAAAGGAATGAAATATAGCTACATGTAAAAACATGTAGCTGTATTAAAAACTCAGTGAATGGGGGGAAGACAACTCTCAGAAGACTAAACATAGTATTTAGGGATGTACATATGTGTGACTAATAAAAACAAAAGCAAAGATATTGACAAGTCAGATAGCAGTTTTCTTTTGGCTGGAGGGGGCTTGGGGAAAAGGGAGCCTGGGATAAGGGAAGAGTCCACAACTAGATTCAGGCATAATGAAAATGTTCTAGTGCTTAGATTTGGTGGTAGGTTTACAGATGTGCATTGTATGTTTTTGCTTGTAACTTATATACGTTTAATGCTTTCTTATATTACATAATAAATTTTAAACGTTTAAAAAATTTAAAAAGATGGTGGGCTTATACCAATTGTTCTAATACCACCTATTTAACGAGCTTATTTATAATTAAAGGAGACTCTGTGTGTGCGTGTGTGTGTGTGTGTGTGTGTGTGTTTTAGTAGGGATGGTGTTAGAGATGTCAGGTGCTTATTGAGAGTATTAGGCCACCTTGAGAGCTGTGGTCCTCCTGGAATAGGGGAGAGTGCAGGGTTTGTAGAGACAGAAACCTGCTGAAAAGGAAATGCTGTCCTTTTAAGGGTTTTTGACATGTGTTTGTATCTTCCCTTCTTTAGAGACCATGGCAAGCCCAGGGAAAGACAATTATCGAATGAAGAGCTATAAGAACAATGCCCTAAACCCTGAGGAAATGAGGCGAAGAAGAGAAGAAGAGGGCATTCAGCTCCGGAAGCAGAAGCGGGAGCAACAGGTGGGTTAACTGGAGTATTCTCAAACTTACTGTTCAGGAAAGCTATCCAGTCCATATGGTTGGCCTTCACCTTGCACACTCACCTTCCCCTCAGCAAAGTAGCTTGCTTAGTAGGCCAGTCATCCCATTTCCTTTGTTGTAAAGAAATGTTGGAAGCTTTAAGAAAAGCCCCTTCCCACAAGTTAGACCAACTTAGACATCATTTATGTCTTCAATACAACATTCTCGTTCTAGCTCCATGTTGCTTCTTCATACTATAGTCAGTATTAGGCCTGGCCTTCAATGCCCAGCTCCAAGCAAGGCCCTTTTAAGAGGTTCATCAGCCATTCTGTGCTGCCCTACTTCTTCCTGTTTTCTTGAGTTTGTTCTTTGTAAGTATCCCCAGGACTGAGACTATATTAATGCCTCACCACCTGCACTCCCACCCCACGCCACCACCAGAATGGTGCATTGCTCAGATCTAGATTCAGTCACCTAACCTGCTTTACCTACCCTCTTGCTGTACCATTATTCATTTCCTTCAAGGCCTTTCATACACATCGTCTATTTTATAAAGGGCGTAGAAATCTTTAAACAATTTTTACTTATAAAAATGATCTCTTAAAAAATGCTAACAATTAGATATACCATGCAAAGAAAAGCCTTTGAATATCTTTCCATGTCAGTATTCAGCACTCCCCTCCTTACCTGCATGGGATATGTTCCAAGACCACCAGTGGATGCTGGAAACTGGGTAGTACTAAACCCTGTATATACTATGTTTTTTCCTATACTTTTCATCTTTTCTTTTCTTTTTTTTTTTTTTTTTTTTACTTGCCTCAGGTAGCTTTGTGAAGTCCAATACTTTCATCTTTTCACCTAAAGAAACAATTTACAGATTCTCTTTAGCATATCCGAATTGCCAGCACCACTACTCTTGTACTTTGGGGCCATTTTTAAGTAAAATAAGGGTTATTTGAACACAAGCACTGCAGTCTGGTAACTGAGTCAGCTACTAAGTGACTAACGGGCAGTAGCACATACAGCGTGGATACACTGGACAAAGTGATGATTCATATCCCACACAAGACGGAGTGTGATAGTGTGAGATTTCATCACACTATTCAGAATGGCGATTTAAAATTTAGGAATTGTTCATTTCTGAAATTTTTCATTTTATATTTTCGGACCACAATTGACCACAGGTAACTGAAACTATGGTAAGCAAAACTGTGGATAAGGATGGGATTACTGTATAAAGTTTGACCTCATTTTCTTAGCTACTCTAATATTTCCTTGTCACTTACGCCGTAATTTAACATTGGGTTGTTCTTTGTTTTCTGTGGTTCAGTGAGTAATCATACTGCTGTCTCTTCGTTTTACTTTCAGCTTTTTAAACGGAGAAATGTGGAGCTGATTAATGAAGAAGCTGCCATGTTTGATAGTCTCCTCATGGACTCCTATGTGAGCTCTACCACGGGGGTAAGGCCCTTGCATGCGCCTCAGGCAGGCCTGAGAAGTACCTGCTTCTAAGAACAGAAATTGGGCAGTTCATGTCATAGCTAGTAACCATGCTATGCTCTTTTGTAACTGATCAGCTTAAGGAGTCAACAAGGATTTGTCTCCGATGGAAATATCTGAGGAAACATTTAAAGGAAGCCGTCAGTTGCCCCAGAAGGAATCACTTTCTTTTGTTTTTTGTTTTGTTTTGTTTTGTTTTTGAGACATAGTCTTGCTCTGTTGCCCGAGCTAGATTGAGTGCCATGGCATCAGCCTAGCTCACAGCAACCTCAAACTCCTGGGCTCAAGCGATCCTCCTGCCTCAGCCTCCCGGGTAGCTGGGCTACAGATGTGCAACACCACACCCAGCTAATTTTTTATATTTTTAGTAGAAGCGGGGTCTCACTCTTGCTCAGGCTGGTCTTGAACTCCTGAGCTCAAGCAATCATCCCACCTTGGCCTCCCAGAGTGCCAGGATTACAGGTGTGAGCCACCGTGCCCGGCCAGGAATCACTTTCAAATGTCCCAACTTGAAGCAGCCATGGATTAAACAAACCCCTTCTCCTGAACCTATTATTGCCATCCTCTTGCCCTTAAGTCTTAGAAAACAGGATGCCAAGCAGGATTATGTGCTCACATCTGGCTCTAGTGTTGGTTTGCAAAGTCCTAAACTTGATTTATGTTCTAGGAGAGTGTGATCACAAGAGAGATGGTGGAGATGCTCTTTTCTGATGATTCTGACCTGCAGTTAGCAACCACACAGAAATTTCGGAAACTGCTCTCCAAAGGTACAGAGCCTGGTCCCTCTCAGAGAGGCCCTACCTATGTGACTTAGCCTCTTGTTTCTTTTCACCAATGTCATCAACTACTCTCCCCCTTGGTCATTCTGCTCTAGTCCTCCTGGCCTTGGTGTTCCTTATATAATGCAGGCACATTCCCACCTTGCACTGAATATTCCTTCTACCTGATATCCTCTACTCCCAAATATCTATGTAGCAACTCCCTCACTTCTATGATCGAATCCTACCTTCTTAATGAAGCCTACCCTGACCCCTATCTAAAATTGCAAGCTACCCCCACCCTCAGCATTCTTTTATCTCTTTACCTTGCCCTACCTATTCTTTTTCCCCCCATTATATTTATTATGATCTAACATAATAAAATATCTCTTCCGACAAGGATGTCAGCTTTATGTGGGGAGGGACTTTGGGTTTTGTTAACTCCTATATCCTCAATAGCTAGAACTGTGTGGTACATAATAGATGTTTGATAAAAATTTGATGTATGATAGAAAAATACCTCTTGCTTCAGTGTATTAAGTAGTCCTCCCATGAAGAGATGACTGGTCTGTCTTAGAAGGGAAATGTTTAGACTAGGGCTGTTCATCCCTTGGACTTTCCTCTCCCCCTTAATCATTCTTTGCTTGTGTTCAGTAAGCCAAAGGTGAGCGTACCTAAATTAGGATTGGCTCTGTTCTATTCAAAGACAAGCAGGTATTGTTAAAACCACCTTACCAGGAGGGAGTTTAAGAACGTTCATAAGGGTAGTCAGAAGTATCTATTCCAAGATGATTATTGTGGAACAAAAGGGAAAAAGAAGTATCTAGGAAGAGTTGTGAGCTGACCCTTGTAAAAGGATCAGACAAGGTCTCTCTTGACTTTTTCTTTTCCCTTCTCCCTCTTCCAGAGCCTAGTCCTCCAATAGACGAAGTTATCAATACCCCAGGAGTGGTGGATCGGTTTGTGGAGTTTCTGAAGAGGAATGAGAATTGTACATTACAGGTAAGGCCGGCGGGTAGGAGTTATTAGATGAAAGCCCTTCCAAGAAATTGCAGTGGGATATTTCTATAGACACCTCTCTCAGGAAATAGACAAGTAATATGAGGAACCATTTAAGAGAAACCATCAGTTTGCTCACATGTATTGGCTTCAGTGAAGGAAAACCAAAATCTCTTCCTTAAAACAATCTCAAAGGAAAGATACTAGAATAAGTCAGACTGATCATTCAGTTATATGTCAGAGAATATAGTCAACTTCTAACTATCTGTGTGGCCCGAGGCACGCTGAGTAGCCTTTCTGGGTCTCTCTTCTCAGAGATGGGTGATGGGTCAATTCATTGAAATTGGCCAGAAACTCAGCTGAAAGGACTTTGAGAGACCCATCACACTCTAATCCTCATTTCAGAAATGAAGAAAATCAACCACCTTGTCTTGGGGTAGCGCTACTGTCCAATGAACAAATAGTGAGGGCAGTAATGCTAACGCCTACACAACACGCCCGTATCAACTAGAGCTTTGCTTTACTTTGGTGCGATTTTTAGAAAAAAGAAAAACCTCTTTTCCACAATAAAAAAAGAAAAAGAAAAGAAATGAAGCTCAGGAAATAAAAAAGTGATGCCATCCATGGGTGCTGTGGTAGTGCAGGGCTAAATTTGGAACCATTGAGGCCCACTTTGTTTTTTCCATTATGTCACATCATTGCGTCTTCCCACCGTTTAGAGGGAGGTGGGGAAAGGTTTCTATTTTGTGTGTGTGTGTTTTAAATTCACGGGTAAGAGCCTTGCTTGTATTTTGTGGGGTTTTTTTAATTCATGGGCAAGAGGCTTACTGTTCTGAGGCAGCTGATAGGCATGACTGCTCAGTCTGGAATGACCTTTCAATCATGGCTTAATCTCACTTTCAGTTTGAAGCTGCCTGGGCTCTAACAAACATTGCCTCTGGAACCTCTCAGCAGACCAAAATTGTCATTGAAGCAGGAGCCGTCCCCATTTTCATAGAGCTGCTTAACTCAGACTTTGAGGATGTACAAGAACAGGTAATGCTTAGATTTGTCTTAATTCTTGATGGTACTTGCAATATAATAAAAAATATATTTGCCTTTATCCTGGTTCTTGGCACAGTGCTCTTAAAACCCTTGGGGTTTTCTGAGTGATAGGAGTGTCTTTTATTTATAGAGCCCCTTCGGAACGCACCCGAGTCTGTGTTAATGAGATAACTCATCCTTGGTAGCCTTAGAACAGGGATGGTCACCAGAAGGACCAAACATAGGATTCAAAGGTGGGAACTCTTACCCCTATCCTCCACCCTGAGGGAGGGGAGGGGATTATAAAAACTCTTGAACAATGAGATTCGGAGAGTTTCCAGATTGGTGAACACATTCCCAAACATTGATGTTTTGGGAAGGGGCAGGGGGCATGGAAGCTCTGCTCCCCCGCACACTACTCTGTACATACCTTGCCTTACCTGCCCTCTGCATCTCTTCCATTTGGCTGTTCCTGAGTTGTATCCTTTTAATAAACTGGTAAGTATAAGTAAACTTTTTCTTGAGTTCAGTTCTAGCAAATTACCAAACCGAGGAGGAGAATATAGGGATCACCAAATTTGTAGCTGTTTGGTCAGAAATACAGGACTTAAGACTGGTGTCTGAAGTGGGGGCAGTCTTGTGGGACCTTAACCTGTGGGGTCTGTGCCAGGAGTTCGTGTCAGAATTGAATTAAATTGTTGGACACACTGTGGTATCAGCAAATTGATGGTTGTTGTGGAAAAAACTCCATACATTTGTTGTCAGAAGTAGTGTTGGAAAAAAAGACACAGATCATGGAGATATAACTTCTGTTTCTTCCACTGGATTCTTGCTAGTTGGATGGATGTGGGGAGTGGTATTAGGATCTTTTCTCCGTTAACACATACAGGATTGGTCCAAGACATCTATAAGAATGCAGCTTTCTGATCACTTTCTTCTCTTTTCGGAGGTGGGATTGGGGAGGTATTGGTTTGCTTTCTCTGGCTAGTGCAGATGACAGCCTGTCGTCTCCTCTGAACTGGAGCCTCCCAGGGCAAAGGTCCTTGTAGGGCAAGTGCTCAATAACGATTTTAACAGGGAGGTTTCCTGAGCTTATTTAGCGTGTCTCAGGCCTTGACATGGTCCTTAGCCATGGTTGTCACTGTGTCATTGTGGCTATGAAGTACTCACAGAAGCTACCAGGTTCTGTGGGTGACAGTTCCATCATCCCCTTTTCAGGCAGTCTGGGCACTGGGAAACATAGCTGGAGACAGCTCCGTTTGCCGAGATTACGTCTTGAACTGTTCCATCCTTAATCCTTTGTTAACGTGAGTAATTATAATCATCTGCACCTGGGTATCTAAAGGGTAGCCATGTGACAGATCATTTAGGGGCAGCTTACTTGATCCCTTAAGATAATAGGTAAATACAAAAACTCTAAAGATACGTTCTGGTTGCCAAAGTAAAAGATAGGTATCTTTTGAGATTAAGAAGATTGTGGCACTGGTCTGTGCCAAGGAGGATCTTATTTGTCACTTTATGACACTGTAGAACCTGATATTGGTCGTATCTCCCTCATTGTTGAGCCAGGAGAGAGGCAGGACTAGCCCATCTGGCAAAATCTAAACTTCTCTACAGAATGCATTGATTTGCCATGGGGTTATACATAGGTACATTGGACAGCTCTGTTGTAAATCATAGATCCAAGACCCTATGAAGGGTCATCTGGATCCCTCTCCCATTCCTCCCCCATATACCCATAGAGTAAGCTACATCTAAACTGAAACAGATGAATGAACTCTTCTGCAGAGACCACAATCTCATAGGCTACCACTATCACTTTGTTGGACCCTTGACAGAAAATCATTCCATACTGCAGAGCTAAATCTCTCGTACCAGACAGCTTTTATTTCCAAAGAGAATACTACTCCTTGTCCTGGATTTGTGGCCAGGGTTAGCAACACAGTATATCCTACTTTAAAAGCTTTACAGGCTTACTTAATATCTAGCCCTTTGTTTTGTCCCTATTATCTATGGTATTAACTAACCACAGCTGGTCCTGCACAAAATTACTCTGTGCAGAGGTCGACCTTCTGGCCTATACCTGCTCTATTAACATAGGTCTGTGGGTAGGAAGAAACAGACAGGCTGCTAGAGTCTTGGGGTCTAATTGGATTTGTCCCCAGCGTTCATTGGCAATAGCACTATGCCAAGGCATCAGTACTCAGGATCTGTCTTTGCTGTTTCCTTCAGACTCCTTACCAAGTCCACACGACTGACAATGACACGGAATGCAGTCTGGGCCCTGTCAAACCTCTGCCGAGGGAAGAACCCACCTCCAGAGTTTGCAAAGGTAAGAGAGCTACTTACCAGTCCCTGAGCAATAGCAGGTTCCTTCACAGGGAGTTTTTAAGTCTTTGGGGTACCCCTTAGAGTCTCAAATCATGGGAAACTGAAAGAGGCAGTTGTCAGTGAAGTAGGTGATCTTGTATACCTGAATGGTAAAGTGAAAAGGTAAGCCTGAAGGTTCTATGTAGTGGAGATCCTCAGGGTCGAGAATTACTTGTGGAAGAGGGGGTAGCAATGTTAGGGTTAGTGATGGAGCTGTTGTAGTCTTGTCTGCATGAGTCTGTCTCACTCTGCTTTCAACAGGTCTCTCCTTGTTTGCCAGTACTGTCTCGCCTACTCTTCAGCAGCGATTCAGACTTGCTGGCAGATGCTTGCTGGGCCCTCTCTTATCTGTCTGATGGCCCCAATGAGAAAATCCAGGCGGTCATAGACTCTGGAGTGTGCCGGAGATTAGTAGAGCTACTGATGTGAGTAGTCTCAGTTAGAGAAGGTACAGGTTCCCTGAGCTTCTCCAAGCTCAGACTAAAGATCTGCAATTAGCAGTTTGCTGCCCTACTCAGAGGTCTGGAGCCATGAGAATGCTGCCAGCCTTGGTGGTCAGCAGGGCTAAAAATGGTGTGCTTGCTCTCTGCTGATCAGATCTCCCTCCTCTGTAGGCACAACGATTATAAAGTGGCTTCCCCTGCCCTGAGAGCTGTGGGTAACATCGTCACCGGGGATGACATCCAGACCCAGGTAAGGAGGAGGATGCAGGATCTTAGACCAGCTATGGGAGAGCACTGAGGAAAGCTGCCTGTGGACAAAAGCCTTCCTGCCAAGGGCTCTAGTACTGATGGGAGGCAGTGAGTGAAAAGTTGTAGCTCTGTCATTCTCTATATGATTATGGGAAACTTGGTTCCTCCTTTTCTTCTGTAAATTGGAAACAAATCATCCTCCAGTGGATGCTTGCAAAGGAAAACGAAGTGGAATAACTGGACTTACTGCATGGGACATTGTAAGGTACTTAAGTTTGAGTCATGGTGCCTTTGAGATATTGAAAGCTATGGAACTCCACCTCTGTTTTCTAGATCTTTAGGGTCACTTGGATACTGTCTGGTATTAATCTTGTGTAAATAACTCCAGTGAGGACGTAGTAAACAAGGTTCCCCTGCTCAGAGATCTGGGGTATTCTTTGGGTCTTGAATAGTTGGCATAATTCTTGGGGATTCTTGACAGGTTTCTTACAGGTAAGCAGTCTCAGCTGAATCCACACACACGTTTTCTAAGTCATTTGTGTGCGTGCGTGTGTGTGTGTACACTTGCACACATTAAAATATAACAAAATACACCATTTTAACCATTGCAGTGGAATTTATACATTCATGCTGTTATTTCATCATCACTGCCATCCATCTACAGAACTTTTTCATCATCTCGAACAAACTCTGTACCCATTAAACAATAACTCCCTCCCCCTCAAAACCTAGTAACCACCATTCTGCTTTCTGTCGCTATGAGTTTGACTGCTCTAGGTACCTCATACAAGTGGAATCATACAGTATTTGTCCTTTTTCATTTGGTTTATTTCATTTAGCTTAATTAATATCTTCAAGATTGATCCATGTTGTAGCATGTGTCAGAATTTCCTTCCTTTTTAAGGTTGCATAATATTTCATTGTACGTATACACCATATTTTATTTATTCATTCATCCATCGATGGACATTTGGGTTGTTTCCACCTTTTAGCTATTGTGAATAATGCTGCTATGAACTTTGATGTACAAATATTTGTTGGAGTCCCTGTTTTCAGTTCTATTGGGTATATACTCAGAAGTGGAATTACTGGATCATGTGGTCATTTTATGTTTAATTTTTTTTAAGAGCCACTGTGCAGTTTTGCACAACTGCTCTACCATTTTACGTTCCTACCAACGATGTACAGGTTCCAGTTTCCCCACAGCCTTGCCAACGCTTGTTATTTTCTGGGTTTTGGGGGGTTTTTGTTTTATTTTGTTTTCCTTTTTCTTTCCTTTTTTTTTTTTTTGTTATAATAGCCATCCTAATAGGTGTGAAGTGGTATCTCATTGTGGTTGGATTTGTATTTCCCTAATTGTTAGTGATGTTGAGCATCTTTTCATATGCTTATTGGCCATCTGTATATGTTCTTTGGAGAAATGTCTATTCAAACCCTTTGCTCTTTTTTTAATTGGGAGTTTTTCGTTGTTCAGTTGTAGTTCTTTAAATACACTCTGGATTCTTTTTTTTTTGAGGCAGAGCCTCGCTCTGTTACCCCACGTAGAGTGCAGTGAGGTCATCATCGCTCACTGCAACCTCAAATTCCTGGGCTCAGGTGATCCTCTTCCCTCAGCCGCCCAAGTAGCTGGGACCATAGGCATGCGTCACCACACCCGGCTGATTTTTTCTGTTTTTGGTAGAGATGGGGGTCTCACTTTTGCTCAGGCTGGTGTCGAACTCCTGACGTCAGGCGATCCTCTGGCCTCGGCCTCCCAGAGTGCTAGGATTACAAGCATGAGCCACCTCACCCAGCCTATTCTGGATATTAATCCTTTATCAGATACATGTTTTGCAAATATTTTCTCCCATTCCATGGTTTTGTCTTTTCACTCTGGTGTCCTTTTTTTTAAAACTTCTTTTTTTTTTTTTTTAAGTTTTGTTTTTATTTTTAGAGATGGGGTCTTGCTATGTGTCCAGGCTGGCCTCAAATTCCTGGGCTCAAGTAATCCTCCTGCCCCAGCCTTCTGAGTAGCTGGGACTACAGGCATGTGCTATCACAACCAGCTTACTCTGGTGTTTTTTTGTTTGTTTTGGAGACAGAGTCTTGCTCTGTTGCCCAGGCTAGAGTGCTGTGGCATCAGCCTAGCTCACAGCAACCTAAAACTCCTGGGCTTAAGCAATCCTTCTGCCTCAGCCTCCCAAGTAGCTGGGACTACAGGCATGCACCACCATGCCCAGCTAATTTTTTCTATATATTTTTAGTTGTCTGGCTAATTTCTTTCTATTTTTTTAGCAGAGATGGGGTCTCGCTCTTGCTCAGGCTGGTCTCAAACTCCTGACTTTGAGCGATCCTCCCGCCTTGGCCTCCCAGAATGCAAGGATTACAGGCGTGATTCACTGCACCTGGCCTTACTCTGGTGTCTTGATGTACAAAAGTTTTAAATTTTGATTAAGTTCAATTTATCTATAATAATTTTTTTCCCCCTGTGCTTTTGGTTTTCTAGGTCATTCTTAACTGTTCAGCCCTCCCTTGCCTTCTCCACTTGTTGAGCAGCCCTAAGGAGTCAATCCGGAAGGAAGCTTGCTGGACCATTTCAAATATCACTGCTGGCAACAGAGCTCAAATACAGGTAGAACAAGCAGGGAGGTCAAGAAGTGTAGGGAGCCATAGGAAACATGGGAGGCAATGGAATATTTGCTTTCAGAAGAAAGGATTTGTTCCCCTTTAGAAATTGGAGTCAGTATGTGCTGTTGGTCAAAGCATCTGTGTAGCTGAAGCTGGGTTCATCTGTAGCCTGTCACCTATATGGGAAGAACAAAAGAGAACTCCCATTGCGGGGAAGATGTCTAACTAAGTCTTAGCTGATTTGGGGGCTGCATTTGCTTTCTTCTCTTGAATTGACATTCTTCCTCCATCCCCCTTCCCTCAATCCTCTCTCAGGCTGTTATAGATGCAAATATCTTCCCTGTGTTGATCGAAATCCTTCAGAAAGCAGAATTCCGTACAAGGAAAGAGGCAGCCTGGGCCATCACCAATGCCACATCAGGGGGAACCCCTGAGCAGATCAGGTATCTTACTCCTTTCCCATTGTCTGGAATGATATGTGTGCTCTCCCTGTTTGCTCGTGGTTTACAGATGACGTCTAAACTGCTTTTGCTCAGATGGATCTGCCCCCTAGTCCAGCTGTAACAGCGTTTAACTGGTAAGCTGCTACAGTGACTCTGGAATCTGGAAGAGATTCTTGTAGATGGTGATGTATGGTACCTCTTTTCCCTCCTGGAGAATAGAAACCTATGACATAGACATCTATCCTTCCTCTATCTTTTCCTACCCTCCAGAGGACTGAAATCTGTGCAGTTCTCAATTATTCATACAAATGAACAGGAACCATGCTGTGGCTCAATCAGAGCAGCTTGTTTGGGAAATCATTTGGGGGGATGAGACTTGAGAGAAGCAAATAGAAAGCTGTTTTGTGTATGTGCTCTTTTATTTTAGTTTCCACTATCTCACCATTAGTAGGAGTGATAGGAATTAGAAAAGCCTCTTACCCTTCACTTGCCTACTAAGGGGAGTATAGTCAGTATATATAAAGCCTTAGGAGGCTGGGCGCAGTGGCTCATGCCTGTAATCCTGGGAGGTCGAAGTGGGAAGATTGCTTGAGGTCAGGAGTTTGAGACCAGCCTGAGCAAGAGCAAGACCCCATCTCTACCAAAAATAGAAAAAATTAGCTGGGCATGCTGGCACACACCTATAGTCCCAGCTACTCGGGAGGCTAAGGCAGGAGGATCACTTGAGCCCAGGAGTTTGAGATTGCAGTGAGCTACAATGATGCCACTGCACTCTAGCCTGGGCAACAGAGTAAGACTGTGCCTCAAAAAAATATGTAAAAATAAAGCCTTGGGAGGAAAGTGATAGCCACTGAGTTGAGCTTTGAAGGGTAA
Organism: Indri indri; assembly: GCA_004363605.1. Lineage (NCBI taxonomy): Eukaryota > Metazoa > Chordata > Mammalia > Primates > Indriidae > Indri > Indri indri. Next base: position 41,444 of record RJWJ010008165.1, on the reverse strand, counting down.
ATATGGGGTTATAAAAGGCCACTTACACAAGGAAAAGCATAAGTAAAGGTACAAGAATCAGAAATATGGAGACCTTTACAAGTGTTTGGGGAAGGGAGTAATGGGAGGTAGAGCTAGAAAAGGAGGTAGGAGCCACGTTATGGAGTCTATACTGTAATGCCATAGAACTTGGACTTAAAGGAAATAGGGAGCCTGTGAAAATTTTTTTTGTTGAGACAAAGTCTCACTCTGTCACCTGGACTAGAGTTCAGTGACATCATCAGAGCTCACTGCAACCTCAAACTCCTGGGCTCAAGCAATTCTCTTGCCTCAGCCTCCCAAGTAGCTGGGACTACAGTTGCACACCACCACTCCTATCTAATTTTTTGTAGAGACAGGGTCTCGCTCTTGCTCAGGCTGATCTCAAACAGCTGGCCTCGAGCAATTCTCCGCCTCAGCCTCCTAGAATGCTAGGATAATAGGCGTGAACCACCACACCTGGCCTCTGTGAAAAAATTCTAAGCAGGGAAATAATGTGTTCAGAGTGGTTATGTTACAACCAAGGAGACACTGGAGTCAAGGAGAAGAAGTATATGGGAGCGTCCACATGTCAAATGAACTAGACCATAGCAATGGGAGATTGAGACAGAGAAAGGATAGGTGGTCATCAAGGGTCAGTAGAGTGGATTGCTGAGAGTATTAACATGTATGAGGGAGGCCCACAGGCCACAGCACCTGCCCAGCACTTCAGTTGCCCTACATTAGTTTTGAACTTGAGTGTTCTGGCCCGCAGGTACCTGGTCTCACTGGGCTGCATCAAACCCCTGTGCGATTTGCTGACTGTAATGGATTCAAAGATCGTGCAAGTGGCCCTCAATGGACTGGAGAACATCCTGCGGCTTGGAGAGCAAGAAGGCAAGCGCAGTGGCTCAGGGGTTAATCCCTACTGTGGCCTCATTGAAGAAGCCTATGGTATGTGCCCTTTACCCAGCCTCACCTCTGCCTCAAGTAGAGAGATTCTAGGTCAGAACCTGGGGACTGTCAGCCTCCAAAGTGGTGTATATATGTGAGAGAGTGTGTAGGGGAGCATCCATAGCTTCTGTGAGACTTGAGTCTGTGTGTCTAAAGACAAATTATACCATCCACAGAGTTTCAGATGATGCCACACGTGTAATGGGCATGTACTGAGTAGCTGGGGTGGAACTAGAATTTGGATTTGGGTCATCTTTTAAATCCAGTTTTATCCCATCAGTTTTTTCTCCCTCTGAGGAGCAATAGATCAGTTCTCTTTCTGATAGGCTCTACCTAATAAGTAGGTATGGTACAGGTGCAAAGATAAACATCTAAAACTGATAATAGAATAAGAAGCTAGAAGGCATGTGTTTTCAGCAGAGTTTCTAACAAGTTTCTTTAAGAGTGCTAGGGAACATTCTGAACCGTTTTCAGTTCAAACTGCTGCCCAATTGAGAGAGAGAAAGGAGAGAAAGAAAGAAAAGAAGAAAAAGAAAAAAATGCTGGATTAACTCATCACCCATCTGCGAGAAGAGAGGCTGATGATTTGCTCAGGTCATGCAGCAGCTAGTTTAAAGCAGAATCAGGACTAGAACCTCTATAACTGATATTTTGGTCTCTTTGCTTTGGGATTCAGTAGTTTTGGGAAGAGATCTTGACTCTTTTCTTTCAGGTCCAAGAATGATGTGATAATTTTAGTTGTTTTGTAAGCACTAATGTACCTCAGGGAAGGAAAAATAGATAAATGTTTCATCTACCTATAGAAAAGCACCCACACTTCACTGTCCTTCCTTCTTGCTACTGTAGGCTTGGATAAAATTGAGTTTCTCCAGAGCCACGAGAACCAGGAGATCTACCAGAAGGCCTTCGACCTCATTGAGCACTACTTTGGTGTAGAAGACGATGATAGCAGCCTGGCTCCCCAAGTGGATGAAACGCAACAGCAGTTCATCTTCCAGCAGCCTGAGGCCCCCATGGAGGGTTTCCAGCTATAATATCTGCCTCCGGGGAGGGGAGGGGATGGGAAGCACCACCAACCAGCAGAAGAGCAGCCCTCTGGTGGGCGGGAAACCAGCCCCCCCACCATCAGCCACCACACACCTCTGCTGCCCTGGAGACTGTGCTCTTGACCTGCTCCGCCCCCTTCCCTGGAGGGCGTACCCTCTGGACAGACAGAACCATCTGAGGCTCACATTTGGGTTTTGTGACAAGAAGGGGATGTGTTGGGTTTTTCTTCCTTACACTATATTTTGGCTGCACACGTGTCTTTAACCCGGGAGCCCAGGGGTAGACAAAGGAGGACTAAGGTAATCAATTTGCACCTTTTTTTTTATTTTTATTTTTTTCTTTTTTCTTTAATGGTGACTTCCTGTTTATCTTTTTTCATCCTTCCCAATCCTCTGCCCTGATCTGTATAACTCTTATCTTGGGTACTTGAGCAGATGGAATATTCCAGAGGTGGGAGGTGGGAGGGGAAGGGAGAGATCCAAAACAAAGTGTTCTTGCTCTGACAGAATATTAATCTTGTATGCTTGGACTGAGTTATTTAATTTTTTTTTCTTTTGCACATTTTTCTTGTATTAAGATTGCTCTTCCCAAGAGCCATGAGTTCCTGGTTTTAGGAATCCCAGCTGCCAGCATTGCCTGGGACTAGAGGCTGATGGGGAGGCTACCATGAAACAAAGGCCCCTCCCTCTCACTCCTTACCCAGATCTTTTTAGTTTGGGAGATCCCCCTCATTCTCCTGGGGCAAGTACACCAGTGGGAGTGGAGGGGAGGGAGGAGCACAGGCCTTCAGAAAGGGCTCCCCCCGTGTAGCTACTGATCCCATGTTTCCTACCCACCTTCCAAATGGTGCGACCCAACTTCATTTGTTTACTTGAAAATTCCCCTCAGGGTTGAGTGAACCTCTGAGGTGGCTGTATTTTCTCCTAAGCTTAAGACAGGGGACTGCGGTCCTTCCTTTCTCCTGAGGAGAAAGTCCTTGCTCTGGTGACCTATAAATTACAGAGGAGGTTGGAGTGAGAGTGTCATGTATTGGGATAGTCAGGGATCCCTACCTTTGGCCTTTCTTCTTCTTCTTCCTCTTCCATAGTTGGATCATGTATATTTTACTTCCAAAGGAGAGAATGTCAAAAAGTTCTGTATTTTTTTATATTCTATATATTAGGTAGGTCAATCTTAATTGGTCTCAAGAGGAAGAACTATTTGTAATTTCTCTAGGTAGGATACTCTGAGGAAGACCAAAAAGAGATGTGGAAGCTCCCTTGCTCAGGAGGCCTGAGCGTGGTCCATTTCCTCTCTGCTTGGATTCTAGACCACCACCTGGGACCAACCCTCAGCTCTGGAAACTTTATAAAGCAGGTCAGCATGGTCTCATTGTCCCAATACCTGAAAAGAGCAAGGATGGTCTCTGGGCCTGGTGAAGTCTACCACTCTAGTCCTTGCTGCCGAGCATCCTGCTTCTATCAGGAAACCCAGAAAGTAGTTTGCCTTCTACAACTCAGTCTCAAAGGCCATTGTTCACATAAGTTATCACACATGGCTGCGTTTGCTGTTGTCCCAGAAACTTAGCAGCCTGAATACTTTTGTGAGAGTTATTGGTATCTTCCCTGTTAGGGACCCTTATACCTGCTTTGGGTTTTCTCTTCTTTGTGACAATTATAATCCAGATGCCTTTTCTTTCTCTTTGAGTAAAGCTAGTGCAATGCCTCAGTGGCTTGCCTGTGCCTCTGGATGGATTACATGTGATGGTAAACCCCATCTGTTGGAGATGGAAGAGGAGGAAGTTGTCAGCTAAGTGTAGACCAACTGCGGACTTGAAGGCACAATCTGCCCTGCTCCTGCCTCCCCACTGTGGTTAGAGGTCCTTTTCCAAGCTATACTTTTCCAGAAACAATGCCTTTCTTGCTTCTATTCCTATACATCCCTTTCTGGCTCAGGTGAAATCCATGCCCCTCTTCTTACAAATCTAAACTTCCAGTGCTTATTGTTGGCCATTCGTCTTGCATTTGCCCTTCCCTAGTTTGAGGTCATACTCCAAAGCCATTTTCTAAGGAAGGTGGTTTAGGGCTGGCAGCTATCAATGAAAAATCACACTAATGTTACACTGCTTTGGTGAGTCACATGCTCCTTAGTAGCTTGAGAATGATAGCTACCAAGCCCCAATCTCCCAGGAAGGCAAGGGGCAGGACCTTTTTTTCGCTTGGCCTTCTACCTCCATTACAAAATTTTTCTCTTACAGTTGAAAGAAAAGCTCTCACCCACCCATCCCCCCATGGTCCTTGTCCAAAGGGCAGAGCAATTTAGTAGGATCTACTTTGTACATCTCAGGCAATAGTTAAGTCCCTGACATTGGGGCCAAATTCCTAGTGTGAGACATACACATCCTGCTTTCCCAACTGTTTCTCCAAAAATCTACTTTGGGTTCAGCTTTAGGTCCTGTACCTGATGGAAGACTCTTTTTTTGGTCATTTGGATGTTGCTTAAAGCACGTTTTCTCTAAGGACTTAAAAGGCTAAATTCTACCAGGGGCACAATGTGAGGAAAGATTTCGCAAAGAAAGGTGGCCTCTAGGAGCTTTCATTTGTGTCTTCCCCAGACAGTGTTTTCCGTTATCTTCCTCTAACCCCATTTCAACCAACAGGTAAAGTTCTTCCAGCTGACAGAGGTAGTAGTACCATCTTTTATATCACCTCCTCTTCATTGGCCATCTTGCGAAGCAAAATATTGTTTCTTTAGCCCACATTTGAGAGCTACTCCGTGTGAGCAACCCCCATCTGGACCCCAGTCCCTGGCCTAAGTGAGGTCAAAGGCTTTCTGGCAGATTTCTGGTTATTGCCAGGATGTAGAGGCTCCCCAGCCTGTTTTAGGGACTAGCCTAATAAGTTGAAACATGTTTTTGGAATCTTCATATGGCTGGCATATCCGTTTTAAGATCTCCGATGGGGGGGTGGAAGTATCTAGGTATGGATTAAGAGGGACAAGGAGCCTTTTTCTTCGTTAACATATTCATATACTGTTTTGAACAGTGCCAGCTGTTCTTTATTGCCAACCCCTCTATGCATCCCACCCCCAAGTCACCTTCTCTAGTACCAACAGGGTCTCTGGTCTTAGAAACTTGCCTTCAGTTCCCACCTCTCCTCAGTGACTGCCTGGCCTTGATGTTGGCTGCTGCAACCCTCTGATGTGTTCCACCCTGAACTGGCCAGCCTAGTTACTTGGACATAAATGACCCGTCCAAGGAACGGGTGGTTGGTGACCTCAGTTTTGGGGGACCCTTGGTTTTATTCCTTATCTAGAAACTTTAGATCTACTTTTTCAACTCTGCCCTGGAAACCATCTTCCAGGAGCCCTATTTTTTTGGAGCTGAACTGCACAGATTATAGCTGCTATTGTAGTTAAGGGAGAGAAATAGAAGACTAGGCACACAGACATTCTGTTTCTCTCAAGCCAAACCAGTGTAAAATGAAAACTGTCTAACAGAATGAACTGTATTTACATTTTCTCATGTCTACCTGCCTTCTCTCCCCACCCTAGAGTTGTACCTGTTTCTAGCAAACTAAAAGGAAAGAAGGAGAAAGCCTAGCAATACTAACCTCACCCTACATGCCCCTTTGAAGGCCCCAGCCCTTCTGTTCAGGCCTTCTCTCTTCTCCCATAGACTCACTCAGCTTGGAATCCATCATCTTGGGTATTCTTCATTAGATTCATCTTACGGGCTCACATTCTAGATTCTCAGTTGAAGACAGGGAGCCAGTTTCTCCAGGGACCCAGCAGGGAGAACAGGCTGGCTGGGGGCCTCAGGAATGTGTGTACCTGTCTGCCTCCCTGGCAGCCTGGGGAAGGGTGCAATGCTCAGTGCACTGAACTATGGGAAACATCTTCCAGGTAGTACTACCCTAGAAGTTAGTGTGAGACTGAGAGATTGGTCAGAATAAATTTCTTCCATAGCTATTTAGGATTGCACATTCTAGACTAGACCAACCTTGTCCAGTATTTTTTCTGTTTTAGCGTTTGCATTTTTTTTTGTTAAGCCAACAAGCTGAGAATTTAGCCCTCCTGGGATCCATGTGGTGGGCACTAGTTGCTCTTTAGCCAAAGCCTTCATAAATGATTGAGTCATCCCATTGTCTATGCCCTAGCCCCAACTCTCAGATTAAGACCATGACAAAGGAAGAATTTGAGGTTAAGACCAATCAAATCTGTTAATGAAAGCCGTTATTTTTCCTCTGAGAGGGCATTTTGTTGCAGAACCAACGCCGACTGTGAGAGTTACAAAAGGCAGCATTAAATCTTGGGCCTAGAACACCATGGGAGAAAGGTTTGTGTAGTGTGTTTCGGTGGGCTTGAGTCTACCTGGCTTCTTCTGGGCCAGCCTGACTTCTGATGTCCACATTAGCACACACCTGAACCCCCTGCTCTCTTGTAACAATATGCCATGCCCTGAGGGCAGTGAAGGAAGTAAGCTCAGAGATCCTAAGACTGGCTGGAAACCTCTGACTCAGAGGATGTCCTTAAAGAGTTCACATCTACATGAACCCCAGTGCTCTGGAGTTGGGTCTTGGCTTTTTCAGCCAGCTTTTGTGGGAACTGCCTTTGATTGACCTATTTTGAAAGAAGGAAAGGGGCTATGGGTCCCAGCCACGCAACAGACCGGATGTCCCCTAAGAACTGTTTGGGTTTCCAGCTGTAGACCCTAGGAAGGTGAATCAAATCCTTCTCACTGGTTTTTCTTTCCAAATTAATTTGCTTTTATTTTTCTAACAACTATAAACTCTGGCTATTTTCCATGTTCTCAGGGCCCCTGGGTAGACAGACAAAGCTTGATGATTTCAGAGCAGACATAGGCCAAGAAACCGTGGCATTGAGTGTGCTGAGTCCAGACAAATGATATTTATATACACATCCAAATTTGAAGAGAAAATGTATTTCTTTAGGTTTCAAACACTGTAATAGATATAAAGCAAAAATAAAAACCTGTTGCAAAGTTCTAAATCGTCTTCTTTGGCTTGGAGTGACCCTAGACTGGCTTTTTGGAAGTGAATGAGGAGAAGGTGTTTACACTTGTAGCTTAACAGTGGAAATAAGAATTACACCAAGCTGCTCCTGCTGTAAAGGTTTTTTAAAATCAGCTTAATTGAAATACAATTGACATACAATAAATTGTCCATATTTAAAGTGTATAATTTGATAAGTTGAGATGTATGTGCCCATAAAATCACCACAATTAAGATAATGAACAAATCCATCACCTCCATAAGTCATAAATTTCCCCCTTGGGAATCCCTCTTTCCTGCCCCAACCCCAACAACTGATCTGTGTCTGTCTCTATAGTTTGCATTTTCTAGAGTTTCTCTAAACGATTTTGATGTAGTTTCATTAGCACCACTCCACAGCCCTTTGAGCCTATTGAGGTCAAATAGTTCACAAACTCCTCCCTTCAGTTCTGCTCAATCCCTAAAGCAGAGATTACAGACAAGCAGCCAAAAAAGTAGACTGAACCCAAAAGGAAGGTTTTGGTTGGCAGATAGTGTGTTTAAGTTTTAATTGGTTGCCAACATTTTAAAAAAATCAGAAATATCTGTCTTGAAAAATACTATCTGGCACTGTTGGGCCTGAGTTTCTGCTTGGACAAAATCTGCAAGAGCTATTTTGCTATAATATAATCATCACCATTGCCAGTTGTCTCCCTGAATCTGACACATATGAATATTGTTACTATATGTTGTTTTATAGCAAAGGAAAAAGTAACTTCTTAACATGTTTCTGTCAAATTATTCTTGCCTGCTCTACTGGTATTACCCAGGTGGCCCTTGTAGACCACTTTTGGCCCTTCTGCTACACCCTCCACTCCTCACCCTATACATACCTTTTTCTTGCTTATTATCTTTGCCTAGAACACCTTCCTATGGAAATTCATCAATGTCTGATTTATATGTTGCCTCCTTGGGAGATCTCCAAAACGCTTTTCTAGAAATAATCAGGGCCTTGGTTTCAAGAGACCTGGATTCTAAACCTTTCTCAGCCTCAGTTCCATCATCACACTACAACTTGAGCATCCTTTATTCAAAATGTTTGGGACCAGAAGTGTTTCTGTTCCAACTTTTTTTTTTTTTAACTTTTTTCTTTCTATTTTTAATAGAAACAGGGTCTCACTCTTGCTCAGGCTGGCCTCAAACTCCTGAGCTCAAATGATCCTCCCGCCTCGGCCTTCCAGAGTGCTAGGATTACAGGCGTGAGCCACTGGCTGGGCCCTCAGAAGTGATTCTGATTTCAGATTTTTTCAGATTTTACCAGTTGAGCATCCCTAATCTGAAAATCTGAAATGTTCCAATGAACATTTCCTTTGAGCATCATGTTGGCACTCAAAAAGTTTCATATTTTCAGATTAGGGATGCTTAACCTGTAATATACCATATTGCCTCTTAATGTTACCTTGTAAATGTGAACCTTGGTGTTACCTAAGGGTTGCACTGCTCTGAAGTCAGAGCAATATTTTAAATATTTGTGGAAAATATTAACATCCTAAGGCCCTAATATAAGCAGTGATCAGTTAATAAAGTAATTTACAACAGTCTGTACCCCAACCTGATGCTAGGCTCCAGGACTAGATCATTTAGCCAGCAGTTCTTCCAAAATTCACTGACTTGGCCGGGTGCTGTGGCTCACGCCTTAATCCTAGCACTCTGGGAAGCCAAGGTGGGAGGATCGCTTGAGCTCAGGAGTTGGAAACCAGCCTGAGCAAGAGCAAGACCCCATTATCTACTAAAAATAGAAGAAGTAGCTGGGCATCCTGGCGTGGGCCTGTAGTCCCAGCTACTAGGGAGGCTGAGGCAGGAGGGCTGCCGTGAGCTATGATGATGCCACTGCTTCCTACCCGGGGCAACAGGGAAAGAAGGGCCAAAATTCACTGACTTGTAAGCAAATAGTAATTTCAACACCTCATTGCTAATGCTGTAACCACTCTCTCCAGACCTAGGAAGCAAGGACAGATTGCAGAGCACTGGGAAGGCTCTGAAGTGACCTTTGAGCTGGACTTCAAAAGATTTTGTTTTTTGCCACAAGGGCATTTTGGAAGACAATAGCATCTGAAAAAACCTGAGAAATCCTGGAAATAGCAAAAGTGGAGTTGGAATAAACAAGGCAAAAGGGATGGAGAAGATTGTCTGGAAATAGGCAGAAGCCAAACCACTTAGGCTTCAGATTCCAGGAGCAAGGATTGTTGGGTTTTATTCCATTATCTATAGGCAACGGGGATAAAGAATTGTGATCTCACATTTGGAAAAAATTTTTGACTTTTTTCCAACTTTAGCAGCAGTGCAACGAAGACTGTAGGGTGTAGGCCAGTCAGAGAAAGGGCTCACGAATCTGCCTGAGGCCAAACTCCCCCTGCAGGGACCCCCTCAGTCCCTGAGGAACTGACTGCCAAGCTGGTGATGGAGAGAGAAAAAAATTGCCTACTTTGACAAGTTACCCTGACTCTGCCTCAGGGAAACATGCACTGGTGATTTCTTCTAGGTTAAAAGCAGCATAGCCGAGTAGTTACAGGGGTGATGGTGTCAGACGTCCTGGTTTTGAATCCCTGCTTTAACCACTCAATATCGATGTGACCTTGGGGTAAGTTATCTAACCTTTGCCTTACTCTTCTGTAAAATGTGAATAACAAATAGTACTTATCTCGATGAGTAGTTAATGAGGATCCAGATACTGGATACCAGGAAAGCACAAATTAAACGCTCAAAGAACTGACACTGTTATTAAAAGCCTCCTTTTGCATAAGGAAATTGAAGCCCAGGGAGAGAAAAAAATGTCCAGTCATACAGCAAATTAGTGATGAAGTTAGGACTGGAATACAGGTCTCTTGATTCCCAGCCCAGGACGCTATCCCTCTTCCCGAGTCCTCGAAGTTCCTCGATAGAATCATGGATATTCACAGCAAAGGAGACCTGCAGGAAACAGCCAGGCGCACGGATTTGGGGGCTGAATCAAAGCTTCTGCATGACAGAAACAAGGTTGACATGGACACCTATGCAGAATGACCGGCTGCTTTCGGACTCCCAGAACTAAATCCCTTTCTGCTGCATCTTGGGAGTTGCCGCCGCCCCGATGCACAGAGGGACTTGTAGTCCGCTGCCTCCCGGCCGGCCCGCCGCAAAGGCCTCCTTCGCGCCGCCTTTCCCAGCAAGCTCCGCGCCCGCGCCGGCTACTGATTGGCTGCGACGAGAGCAGGCGGTTCTGCCAACAGCGGTTACCCAGGGTTTCCGGTGCGAGGCCAGAGCGGGGAAGCCGTCGGACGTTGGCGGTGAGGTGCGTACGGCGACGGCTGGCGGGACAAGACAATCGGAGGGTCTGTGGGCCTGGATGCTTTGGGCCAGTGGGGGAATCACGCCGCCTCCGCGTGTGGGCTGGGGGTGGGGCGGGTGTCTGTGCGCATGCGCGGACGCACCAGGCGGTGGAGAGCGCGCGGGGCGTGGGTGGCTGCGCGCGCGGGGCACCCACGTGGGGCGCGGGGCGGGGGGGGCAGGAACCGAGCGTCCCGCCACGTCAGTCTGCGGCCCTGAGCCAATCCCGCGCTCGGCCCGCCGTGAAGGGGTCGTGTTGTGCCGGGAAGTGGCTTCCGGAAAAAGGAAGCTTCTTTCCTTGTCTGCTCCGGGAGCAGCGCCCCGAAAACCTGTCCGGGCACGCCAGGCTTCCTTGGGCAGCCAAGACCGGGCGAACCGTTGGCTCCCTCAGGCGAAGGCTGGCCGGTTTGTTTATTTTAAGAAGATTTGTGCGCCCTGTGTTGGGATTCTGGCTGCGAAGAATTTCGAAGTCTGGAAAATAGCAACTGTGTTTGTTTCTAAAGGATCGGCTTCTAACCGAGCATTGCAAATCACAATGAAGAACCAAGACAAAAAGAATGGGGCTGCCAAACAATCCAACCCAAAAAGCAACCCCGCACAACCGGAAGCAGGACCAGAGGGAGCACAGGGGCGGCCCAACCAGGCGGCTCCTGCGACAGAAGCTGAAGGTTCCAGCAGCCAGGCTCCTGGGAAGACGGAGGGTGTGTGCCAGCTCTGCTTTTCCAGTGGGCAGGGGGAGGAGTTTGTGGTACCGGCCTAGCTTCTGGAGTACCCGGGAAGGAGGAGATGTAGAATAAGAGGAGGACAGTGCTGAGGCGGCGATCCTCACCGTTTCCTGGGGATTTGGTAGAGCCTCCTGCTGTATGCACAGGAACTGAACTCTTGAGAGAAGGCTCTGACAGGATTAAATCAGGTGGCAGTTAAATGAAACACCCAATTAGCAAGTCCAGATCCCGTTAGTCACCAGCGGGTTGCCTTTCATATTTGAGGCATTGCTGGAACTATTTGAACAGCAAGAAATGGCTTTTGGGGAGAAGGAGATAGAAGTTACTACGTGCCAGTCCTGTGTGCTACGTGCTTTACATACTTGTTTTCTTCTCATAACAAACGTGTTTGGGTGGTAGTGAGAAATAGTTATATCGTTTTATAGGTAAATAAACTGAGACTTAGAGCTAAGTTAAGCAACTACAGCTATGATTTGTGAATTAAAAAAATGTTTTCAATCTAAATTCTGACATGAACTAGTTTAGCTGAATTATACTCCATTCTTGTTTCTCAGTTTACATAAGAAAAAGAAATAAGAAGCTAGGCAACATTTAACCCAAACTGGTGAGTTTGGGTGGGGTGAAAAATCCCAACCAGTGGTATAACTGTCTTGTTTCTTGCCCTACCCCACATCCTGCTGTAGTGGCTCACGGCAAAACTGCTCAGTCTGGGGCCCTTCCTGATGTCTCTGAGGAGCTGAGCCGCCAGTTGGAAGACATACTGAGTACATACTGTGTGGACAACAGTCAGGGGGGCCCAGATGAAGATGGGGCACAGGGTGAGCCCACTGAACCTGAAGATGCAGAGAAGCCCCGGACCTATGTGGCAAGAAATGGGGAGCCTGAGCCAGGGACTCCAGTAGTAAATGGAGAGAAGGAGACCTCCAAGGGTGAGCCAGGCACAGAAGAGATCCGGGCGAGTGATGAGGTCGGGGACCGAGACCATCGAAGGCCACAGGAGAAGAAGAAAGCCAAGGGTCTAGGTGAGCAGAGGGCAGCTGTTTGTTAGGCTGATGGGGGGAGGGAGTTTGGACCTGACATGCCATTGGGTAGCCTGCTCTGCCAGAATTCAGAGGAAACTTTACTCAGAGCAGCAAGTCACCCTACTTTAATCAAACCAGGGGTATGGGGGCCACAGCATAGAGGTGTGCAGGTGTTCACCACACAAGGCCTCCTGGCCGTCGGGGCACGTGGCACCTGGAATCCAACCTGCTTTCTCTTTGAGAAAATAGAGAGCAGGAGGCCTGGTGTGCTCCTGTGCCAGCCAGCACCACTTCTACCTGCTGTGTGACCTTGGGCATGTCCCTTCCCTTTTCTGGGTCTTAGTTTACACTTCTTTACAGTAAGAATTGGACTAGGCCAGGGCTGCAAACGCAAATACCTACACACACAGGCTAGCCAGGGGCACATGAGATCCAGAAGAGGGCCTACTTTACCCAAAGGCTTGTCTGCCACCTGGTTAGTTGAGAGCAAAACTATAGGCTGGGTGCAGCCATTTTTTTTTTTTTTTTAAATAAAAGCCAGAAATCTATAAAGTTATTTGAAAACTCTAGATTTTTAATAGTTGGCAGCTATAATGGTAAGAGCCAAACAAAACCCATCTATGGGTTGAATCTGCCTATGTGCCAGAGATTTGCGGTCTCTATGCCGATCTCTCTGGGCCTTCAGGGAGACAGGGATGGCTCCTTAACTCAGGCATAGGCAGTGGGGAAAAGGCAGTGACAGTCTTGTAACAACAGGCTATATATGTGTTCAGTAATTTAGGCTAGGTGACATTATGCCCATGTCCAACTCCTTATTCCCCCACCCCTTATGTGTGTCATCGTATTTTAAAGAGAGACTTTTTTTTAGTTTTAGGATCGCATATATGGAAGGTATCTTCATTTTAAAGTTCACTGTTAGGCTACCTATGTTGACAAGAGTTTAATATTTCTCAAGGAGGCCAAGAGACCTATTGCTTTTTGGATCCTACCTCTATTGGAAGGACCTTCCTTGCATTGAAACAGAAACCCTGAATTCGTAGGTGGGACATCATTTGTCCGTTGGTAGAGCAGGCAGTTTTTGTCTCCCACAGTGGTGCTCCCTAAGGAGATTCCACAGGGATTCAGTTGTCCTTTTAATGAGCATGTGCTCTGTGATGGCTCTGTGGACAGTCCTGGGGCTACAATGAGAAGCAGGACTGAACTGATCCCAGCCCTCATGAAGCTCCTAATATAGCAAGGAAGGCAGCCAGTTCAACAAGCAAGATATAAAGTATGAAAGGGGAGGGCTGCCTTCGGTGCGCATGAGTGTGGGCTCAGGCCTCGAGGGGACCCCCAAAGAAAGGGGTGTGTGCCTTTGCTCCCTGTGCTTTGCAGGGAAGGAGATCACATTGCTGATGCAGACACTGAACACGCTGAGTACCCCAGAGGAGAAGCTGGCAGCTCTGTGCAAGAAGTATGCTGAACTGGTCAGTTCCCTCCTCCCGCTGACACCTTTCCTGCCTTTGGAAAATCAGCAGGTCACCTAGCATGGGGTTGGGGGTGCAGGGGCATGTGGGTGGCTTAATTCCTGTTCAACTTTTCTCTCAACCTTTCCCCCATCTGTTTAATGGGGAGTCAGTTCCCAGCCAGCCTCTTCACGGCTGACAGTAAGAGGAGAAACTGCACATTCCTTGAAAGAAATTTCTCAAAGAATGATTCCAGGTTATAGAGCCCTGGCTCCTGGCCTGAGTCAGAGAAACCGTGTGATTTTGCCTGTGTGCTTCTCTGTATCTCCTCCAAATATGAAGATGAACAGTGCCATTATCATACTTGACAAAGTTGATACTCGTCACTTGATATTCCTTTTTCTTCTCTCCAGAGCAGTCTTCCTCTCACTGCCTCCCTTCTCCCCATGACATTGACATACTGTAGAAACCAGACTGGTTGTCCTGTAGGATACCCCCCTTGTAGCTGCGTCGTCTTTGTGGTAGCATTTAACCTCTTTACCTCCTTAGTTCCTGTAAGTAAAGTGGAAGTTAGCTCTGGAAGCTTTGTTCCAATTCAGGTTCAACTTTTTTGACACGAATTTTTCTCAGGTAATGCTCTGAATTTCACACTGCAGCATGAGAAACACGAAGTGTGGTCTTCTTCTTCTGTCAGGGTCCCTGACAGAATTTGAATTAACAGAGTCATCCATTGGTGATTGTAGCCTAATTATTTATTTTAAAATTCTTTCATTCCATCCATGTTTATTAGCTGGTATTTTCATATAAGGGACTTCACTCATCTGTAAAATGGGGCACATCATACCTGCCTAATGGGATTATTATAAGGATTAAGTAAAAGATACAAAGAAGATAACCACCCTGTTAGAACAATCCGGCCAGGAAAGACTGCTACTGCGAGAGAGGAGGAAGTAAGTTGCTGGAGTGGGATTCTGAGAAGATCAGGGGAGCTCAGGCCTGGTGCACAAGGAGAGGGCTTGGCCTTGGTGAGGGCTTGGCCAGGTCTGTATGACTGAAGGAGAAGACAGGGGCTGGTGGACTGCCAGACGTAGAGCTTGTGTCCCTGCTCCTCTGGCTTCAGCGTTTTCGGGGAAATGAGAAAGATAGTTGTTGCTTGCTAGGGCCTGGGAGATTTGAAGAGGAGGATGAAGTAGTTGTCTGGAAGGAGGGTGTGTATAGCACGAGCATCGCAATGGGATTGCTGGGCAAACGAGGGTCTTTTAGAAATTGGTGGTTGTGGATCTGTTTATTTATTTTTGAGATGAGGTCTTGCTGTGTTGCCCAAGCTGGAGTGCCTCATCATGTTCACACTGGAACCTCAAACTCCTGGGCTCAAGCACTCCTCCTGCTTCAGCCTCCTGAGTAGTTAAGACTACAGGTGCAGGCCAGGTGCGGTGGCTCACGCCTGTAATCCTAGCACTCTGGGAGGCCGAGGCAGGCAGATCCTTTGAGCTCAGGAGTTCGAGACCAGCCTGAGCAAGAGCGAGACCCCATCTCTACTAAAAAAAATAGAAAGAAATTATCTGGACAACTAAAAATATATATATATAAAAAAAATTAGCCGGGCACGGTGGCGCATGCCTGTAGTCCCAGCTACTTGGGAGGCTGAGGCAGGATTGCTTGAGCCCAGGAGTTTGAGGTTGCTGTGAGCTAGGCTGAGGCCACGGCACTCACTTTAGCCTGGGCAACAAAGCGAGGCTCTGTCTCAAAAAAAAAAAAAAAAAGACTACAGGTGCACACACCACGCCTGGGTAGTCGTTTGGGGGGTTTTTTTTGGTAGGGCTTGCTGTGTTGCCCAGGCTGATCTCAAACTCCTTGCCTCAGGCAATCTTCCCACCTCAGCTTCCCAAAATGCTGGGATTATAAGCATGAGCCACCACACCCAGCCTGTAAAGTTTGAGTAGTGTTGCTTCAGCGCTGGCGCAGAGTAAGCTGAGCTGGGCAAAGGAGTGGGATCGTGGCAGAGGTTAAGGACTGTGAGGCCAGGAGTCAGGAGGATCGTCCGTGGATACTGACGTGGCCAAGAATGAGAACAGGAATCGTATTGCAGAGAGCACTACTGTACCCAGTGCTTGAGTTTCGAAGGAATGAGAGGGAGTGACGGGTCCATTAATAGGCACAAGGCAGGGTAGCAGGTAGTCTCATCCTAGGGCATGAGTGTTCAGCAAGTTGGGGTAACGCAGTGACCTGAAGCATCTTGAGAGCTTTGTCTTTGGAGTCAGGTCTGGGATAGAAACTGGCATCTGCTGGCTGTGTGGCCTCTGCTTGTCCTAGGCAGTGTCCATTTCTGTATCCCTACGATGGAGCCTTTGGGGTTATGTGAGGAGGAATGGGAGGAGTGGGTAAAGCACCAAGCATGGTGGCGGCCTGTGAGGGTGCAGGTCAGGGCAGCTCAGGAGGCCCTGGAGCCACATAGTGATCCCAGTGAGGGTCCTCACTGGGATCACAGGACACTTATCTGCCGTCCTCATCCCTGTCCCCAGCTGGAGGAGCACCGAAACTCACAGAAGCAGATGAAGCTCCTGCAGAAAAAGCAGAGCCAGCTGGTGCAGGAGAAGGACCACCTCCGTGGCGAGCACAGCAAGGCCGTCCTGGCCCGCAGCAAGCTGGAGAGCCTGTGCCGTGAGCTGCAGCGGCACAACCGCTCCCTCAAGGTAGGCCCTGGGTCTCTGGCCCCCCAGAACGGGTAACTCTGGTTTCCTTGACTTCCACTGATTCTTTGGTGGGCTTTCCCCTCAAAAATGCTGCAGGCTGGGCATGGTGGCTCATGCCTGTAATACTAGCACTTTGGGAGGCCAAGGCAAGAGTACTTAATCTGAAGTCTGGAGGAATAGGCCTCAGGAGGTCCAGCTTGCATCAGACTGGCACATATATGTATGCCTGCATCTTTCCAGGCAGAGAATCTCACTTGATGTACAGAGGGGTGCACTCGGAGTCCCCGTTGCATGGCATCCTGGAGCTTGTCTGTTCCTCATTTTGGGAGCAGAGAGGTCTGTTGGCAGAGACCTCCCGCGGACTGGTTGGGGGAGCCGTGTGAGGCTGGCTGGGGAGCAGTGGGTGATGGGGCTAGGGCTGACTTCTCTGCCCAGGAAGAAGGCGTGCAGCGGGCCCGGGAGGAGGAAGAGAAGCGAAAGGAGGTGACCTCGCACTTCCAGGTGACCCTGAATGATATTCAGCTGCAGATGGAACAGCACAATGAGCGCAACTCCAAACTGCGCCAAGAGAACATGGAGCTGGCCGAGAGGCTCAAGAAGCTGATTGAGCAGTATGAGCTTCGAGAGGAGGTAAGCTTGTCACAGTCAGCGATCACGGCCAAGAGATGGTGAGGTTCCCATGTGCACCAGGCACCGGAGGGCACTTTTCGGACTTCATCCCATTTTCCCTTTCTTCCTCCTCCTTCCTTGAGAGAGGGATAATGTTGTCATTCCTCATAAGTGTGGAGAAGGGTCTCATTTAGAACCACACATCCCCAGGTCCACAGTACCTTGTCCCAAAGGACTAGGCCAGGTATCTTTTGGAATCAGAGCTCTCCACATTTAGAATGGAGGTACATGCATATACCATGTGTTATATAGCACCCCCAGCAGGGTCTTGAGGCAGCACTTCCAAATCAGACATGTTAATATTTATGCAGTGGAACTAACAAGCACTCACCTAGATTACAGCCTTACAGTGGTGCCAGTCAAGTCTGTCTGCTAGCTTACGACAGTTTCAGTTTTCAGAGCTTTGTAGAGTTCGGAATGGCAGGGGAGGGGCTGTACCTGATGGACTCCAGGGACTGATTCCTTGCTGCTGCGCTCCTCCTGCCACTTGAAAGGGCAGGGATCACTGCCTTGGCTCGTGTTGGCCACCACCCCAGGCACTTGAATCTTTGGGTCTCCCATGCCAGGCCCTTGGCTCTTCTGGGCCTGTTTCCTCACCAAGAGAAGGGAGACCTGTGGCCGCCTCACACGTCTGGCAGAGGACCTGCTCTGGATCCGGCCCTTTCCTGGGCCCTGGGAATGTGGTGGCGGGTGCCCTCTTGGGACCATGTGTGCATGACTTAGAGGGGGCTCCCTGCCCTACCCCTTCCCTCCAGTACTTCATCCTCAGGACCAAGGCTGCTTGTGATACTTTTAGTTTGAGGGGCATTGGTTTGGTTCTTGTCCCTCGGCACTGAGAGACATGGGGGCTTCCTGGGCCACTGTAGTGAGGAACTGACTTCAAGAATCTGAAGACCCACACTCTGTCCCCACACCTTCCTCCCAAGGCAAAAAAGGACTCAGTACTTACTGCCTGTGGAGAAGGAGGTGTGGGACTGCCAGGTCCTGTTGCTTCTTGTTGACAGCCCTCCCTGACAGATCAGGGTGTCTCCTCATGTTCCAGTGAAGTCCTCACATCCCTTATTTTAGAAAGTCCAGTTGATTCTACCTTTGAAGTAGTATTTGAGTTCATCACCTTCTCTCCATCCCTGCTGTCTCACCTGGCCCAGGGCCCTGGGGCTCCTCCAGCAGGCCAGACAGCCTGGGGTACATGTGTCTAGATTTTACCTATACATATGGTAGATCTCTGCCAACTGAGCCAGGCTGTTATGTTTGTGGAGGCATCATTTTTGCCTGTTCCCATTTACAAGGGAGTGGGGGCTGCAAAAGTGAATGCTGCCATCCTGAACCTAGAAGTTTGAGTGTGTTTATTGCTTGGCTTCTTGGGAGCTGATTCCATCCAAAAACCCCTGTGCTTACCCAGGTCTGACTCACTGGGAGATAAACGAGGTGAGGTTGGGAAGTTGAGCTTCCAGGGAGTCAAGCCCATGTCCTGTGATATACATGGGAGTCCAGCATGTCAGATTGAGAAGGGAGGCTGTGCAGGTGCCCTGGTCTCTGCAGATGGGAGCTCCCTGCAGCCCTGGGCCTCCCTGAGAAAGGGAGCTCCTGACAAGTGGACCACTCCCGCCATCTTTGCTGCAGCACATCGACAAAGTCTTCAAACACAAGGACCTGCAGCAGCAGCTGGTGGACGCCAAGCTCCAGCAGGCCCAGGAGATGCTGAAGGAGGCAGAGGAGAGGCACCAGCGGGAGAAGGATTTTGTGAGGCTCAGGCCCCGGGGTTGGGGTGGGAGAAGGTGGGTTGGCTCATAGTTGGGGTTGTGTGTGTGTGTGTGAGAGAGAGTGCCACCTGGCCAGACCAGGCACTGATTCCTCAGGCACCAGTCTGAGAGCAGAAAGCCTCAGTGGGTCTGGTGCTTATGGCTAAAAAAAGACCAAAGGCAGCCCCTGGGGCTTCTGACAGGGTCTGGGTGTTCTCTATTGGAAACAGCTCCTGAAAGAAGCAGTGGAGTCCCAGAGGATGTGTGAGCTGATGAAGCAGCAAGAGACTCACCTGAAGCAGCAGGTGAGACTGTAACCTGACCCTGTGCCTCCAAGGTCCCCTTACTGGACCCCATCCTGGGGAAGTGGAATGGGACCTTCATTCTAGGACTGGCTCTGCCTGACTGCTGTGTGGCCTTGGCTGAACCTTTGTTCTCTCTGGCCCTGCCCATCACCTGTGTGGTGGTAACCAGGTAGCTAGGTGAGCTCAGAGGCTTTAGCTCTTAGCTTGGAGGTGTTGTGTTGCCTTTGAGGAGGTGGGGACAGAGGAGTTGTTTTTAGCCATATGAATTATACTTGATTCTAGAAGGAAAGTTTGAAAATAAACATAAAGGCCAAATATAAGGCACCCCAAATCCTACTTTTCAGGCTTAGCATTTTGGATTCTATTCTTCCCAGTGCATAGCTTTTGTTTTGTTTTAAGGAGAAATAGTATCTCAATAGAATTGTTGGATCAAAGGATCAAGGAGGGGTCTGAGTGTGTTGACCTGAGGTGCCTTCCAGAGAAGCCCAGTCTTAACCTGTGGATTTCTTTCTCACCCAGCTTGCCCTGTACACAGAGAAGTTTGAGGAATTCCAGAATACACTTTCCAAAAGCAGCGAGGTGTTCACCACATTCAAGCAGGAGATGGAAAAGGTAACAATGGTCCAGGCTGCTGAGGCACAAACTGCCTCACTCAGAATCGAACCTTGGTTCTGCCTTCAGGACGCTCCAATCCTGGGGGTGTCTCATGGGGAGCTATTCACAGTCACTGATTGATTCCAAGGGTGGGCCTGGTAGGAGGGATCACAGCCTTTCCCCAAGTAAAGAAGTCTCAGTGATACATACACCCTCCAGGTTGTCCCAGAGAAGGCGCAGTCTTGTCACTTCTTGTTATTGGTGGTGGAAATTTAACTTGAAATTCCCCAGTGGTGAGGCGGCACAAAAGGCACTGACTGCACCCATCGTCTTGCCTTGGGATCATTCCCCACCTTGGAGACACAGGTGCATAGACAGCCCAGCTCTGACCGTTTCCTTCTGTCTGTCGCATAACCCAGATGACTAAGAAGATCAAAAAGCTGGAGAAAGAAACCACCATGTACCGGTCCCGGTGGGAGAGCAGCAACAAGGCCCTGCTCGAGATGGCGGAGGAGGTGGGCTGAGTGTGATCCGCAGCCGGGGTTAGGGGTGTGCAGATACTGCATATCAGGCCTTTTTCTCCACGTCATACCTGTCAGTGACGGTGATGCAGCTAGCATGAGGTGGAACTGGGGTTTGCACACATGTCCATCCAAGTTCAAAGGCAATGCCAGCTCTTTCTCCATGGGAGTCCAGTGCTAGGTCTGCAGTGGAAGCAAAGGGAGCACATGGAAGAAAGGAGTAAAGGAGCAGGAAAAAAACAGTGGTGCCAGTGATGTAAGTGGTTTGTGTGGAAAGCAGCCCAGATAATTTGTGATTTTGTATCTTGCGATGCTGAAGATAGGAACTACCGCTGCTGGAACAGCAGCTGCAAGCCAGACCTTGCTGTTTAGATACGCTGGGTCATTGAACCTTCTCTTGAGACCTGATTTTGGTATTAATAGTCCTGTTTTCCAGATGAAATTGGCTTAAAAGCCAAGCACTTTGCCAAGGTCATCTGGTGGATACATGGAGGATTACGTTTTTGACCTCTAAGCCATGTGCCGTCTCTGTTCCCCACTGTCCCACCTGACAGCCCAGTCATTGCTTCAGCCAGGGCTATTTCCTAGAAGGGGCCAGCTTTGGACCCTGGTCTGCTCCAATCCTTGTTAAAGTAGGTGAGTGCCACCAAGTGGTGGTGTTGAGTGAGGGGGTTGGTGGCATGGCACTGAAGTCCCCGTTTCTCTCCCTAGAAAACACTCCGGGACAAAGAGCTGGAGGGCCTGCAGGTGAAAATCCAGCGGCTAGAGAAGCTGTGCCGGGCATTGCAGACAGAGCGCAACGACCTGAACAAGAGGGTACAGGACCTGAGTGCTGGTGGCCAGGGCCCCCTCACTGACAGTGGTCCTGAGCGGAGGCCAGAGGGGCCCGGGGCTCAAGCACCCAGCTCCCCCAGAATCACAGAAGCATCTTGCTGCCCAGGAGCACCGAGCACAGAAGCATCAGGCCAGACAGGGCTCCAGGAGCCCACCTCTGCCACAGCCTAGAGAGCCTGGTGCTGGGGCATGCTGGGAAGGGAGTAGGCAGCCCAGCCAGGCCTGGCCCAATCAAGGCTCCCATGCTGAGCAGTCCAGCGCTGAGGCCAGTGTGTTCTGACCTGGCTGGCATCTGACACTTGCAATTTTGGATTTTGTGGGTTGATTTTCCATATATATGGCATTGTGCAAGGCCTCATGCATTTATATCTGTAAGTGTACAGTGGGCTTGCACTGGGGGTGGGGGTGTGTACAGATGAAGTGAGTGGCTCCTCTGTGAGCTGAAGAGTCTTAAGAGGAGTTGTCATCTGTAGCTGCCATCACAGTGATCTGGCAGGACAAGTGACTCAAGCATTCCTCTGCCTGATAAGAGGCTCAGAGCCCTCCCAGCCCTTCAGAGCTCATGACAGGTGATATACCCAGGTCTTGACTGCATTCCTCTTGTGAGCAGGGCTTGGGCAGCTCGGGCTCTCCTAGCTATCCTGGAGGCTCCTTTGCTTCTCTTGACCTGGAAAAGGTGTCCCCAGGTAGAGCCTTGGCAGGGCACTCGGAGCTGGTGATCAAACTGCTTTCCTGCCTAGGACAAGGGACCTGGAGAATGTTTCTGTGTGGGACGATGCGCTGGCCGGGAGCCCCTCGGGCACCGCTTCCCCGATGTCTGGTAGTGCCAGGACCAGGCCATGATGCTTCTCAGTAGCCTTATCATTCACAGGTGCCTCTCTAGCTGCACAAATGATTGACAAGAGATCACCCAAAGGATTTGTTCTGAAGGTTTTTTTGTTGTTTTTGCACATGACAGTGTTTGCTTTGAGGATCTTGGGAGGAAGAAAGAGGGTGGAGTGCTGTAGCGGTGGTGCCTGGAGCCTGGCCTCCAGCGTCCCACGCCCTTACACCCCACTTGGCTCCTTTGCCATCCTAGTGTTGAGGTTTCCTGTTTGGTGAGATCAGGTTGTTTGTAGTAAGAGAAAGGAAAGGGTTTCTGATGGCTCTGCCATAACCTTGCCTGTGGGTTTCAGTCCTGGAGAGGTCCAGCTGCCCCTTGGCTGCTTGGTTGGTTTCTGCTCCCTTATCCCGCTTCCCCCAAATGTGCATTCCTCAGGGTTTGCCCTGATTCTGTTTCCTGGCAATCACCCAAGGAATAAGAGCCCTTGGGATTCCATCTTCTGTGCGGGAACCCCCTAGCTATTATCTGACAGGTCAGGAACGAAACTGAACAATTGACTGGAGCCCCAGACATCCATAAAGTGGCTGCAGACAGCTGTCCCCCTCCAGCAGTACGTACTACTATGCACTGTGTGTAGCTGCTCTGTATGCTGAAAGTCCTGCTGGTTGCAGACTTGCCGGGGTATTAGCCAGTTTTCTAGGACAACAGAATGCATCTTGGATCAGGAGGCAGGGCTCTGCTGGGCTGGAAGTACAGCACCCCATCTCCAGCTGAGTGAGCCACAGACCAAGATGGATAAGGTGTTTGGGGTTTTGCTTCTTGCTGTATTTCTTTGGAGCTAGTGTGTTGGCCTGCAGGTCCCTTCATCGTCCACACCTCACCCACTGGTTCAGCCCTTAATGTAAATCCCTCAGATAAATAGGTTCATGAAGAATGTTAAGTACTCCGATCATGTTGCGACTTAGACCAGAGATGGGAAATGGATGGCACACCGTTTCTCCCCCTGCCCCACGGCAGGTACCACTAGTCTGCTTCGGTGCTCCTGCTAATCCCCGCTACATCCTCACTCCACATGGAGGTGCCCTCACGCGGCAGTATGAGTGTGGCAGCCTATTTGCCATCCCTGGCTGTGGTGCTGCTCCTGTGGAGAACTGTTTGCCACGATCTTTTTCTTCCCCTCTGAATCCCTGTGTTCAGAATGGTCCTTGCCTCTTCCTGCTCCGGTAAGGCCTTCCCCCTCCCCCAGCCCCTGTGCCAGGTGAGGTGCAAAAGCTGCCAACCTCCAAGAGTGTTGCTAGGTTGAGGGAGGTGCAGGGAGGAGGCAGAGGCATCTGCCTGTCCCCTTGGAGAGAGCAGGAAGGTCCACAGTGAGTGGCCCACACAACTGCCTGCCTCGCTTCAGCTACCTCTTAAAGGCCACGGGGCTTGGGGCTGTTGGAGCCCAGGGTGGTGGTACAGGGAGCAGGTGGGCCCCAGGCAGGTAGAAGCTTTGCTCAGCTCCACCCATTTCTAGGCATTCAGGCCAGTCTGTAGATGGGGAGCCCTTTCTTCCTCCTTCCTGTCCATTGACCAAATCTTAACCAGTCACTATTAGCTGCTCTGCTTTCCAAAGTCAGCCCAGTCCTGGGCCAGATGCAGGGGAAGTGGCCTGCCCGGGAGTGAAGGCCAGCACCTTTCCCCCTCCCCCAGCGGGTCCCACACACGTGACCTCAGTTTTAGGACCAAGAGCTGTGTTTGGTTGCTCCAGTTGCTAGCTTTTCCTCCAGGGACCACAGCAGGTGAAGCTCAGAGCCCACAGCTCTGCAAACAGTAACTTGTGTTTAGGACTTTGTCCAGCTGAGAGCTTCATGTGCACCAGATTCCAAGAGGTATGAGCAGCACTTTTTTGTTGTTTGTTTTCCGTGAGGTTTTTGGACCATGGGCTGAGCTCAGGCACTTTCTGTAGGAGAATGTTATTTCTGTAAAGATGGTTATTTAACCCTCTACCCTGTTGCAGCAGCCCTGCTGAGGGCTGACCCAGAGGCCAGGGGAGCTGCCTGGTGTCCGTGGGGGAGGGCCGAGGCCTGCTGAGCTGATTCTCCAGCTGCTGCCACAGCCCTCCCGCCTTGCACAGCACAGAGGTGGTCACCCCAGGGACAGCAGGCACCTGCCTGCTCCTCTTGCCCTTCCTTGGGGAGGGGACTGCCTCTGTCCCTGCAACTGCTTTCCTTATGGCCCATCCTGGCCACTCAGACTCGTTCGAAGCTGTGCTGACAGCATTTTTGTCTCCTTTTGGTATTCACAACAGCCAGGGACTTGATTTTGATGTATTTTAAATCACATAAAATAAAAGAGTCTGTTGCCTTACTTCTCTCCTGACCCGTGTGGTCATTTGATGCTTCTGGATCCATCTGGCTCCTCCCATTATCACTGACTTGGCTGTGCCCTGACATCCTGCCTCTTCCAGAGCCTTCCTGCCCTCCAGCAGTCACCACAGCCTCAGGACCCTGGCAAATGCACTTGAGCTGCCTGAGTGGAGCCCTTGGCAAAGTTGTCAAGCCACTTACATACATAAGAGCATCAGAGATAATGTCTTTCAAAAAAAAAAAGTTGTCCCTGGCCTGGGGCAGTGTGTGTGGGGGGGTGGGGCTGGAGGGCTCACAGGCTAGTGAGGAGAGAAGGTACTTGAAGGTATAGAAAGGTCAGTGGTGCTGGGGAGCAGAGAGGAGGCCCCTACCCCCTTCAGCACGGGGAGGCAGGGGACACCTGGAAAGGCCTTCTGACCCAAAGGGCAGGCAGAAGCCTAGGAACCTCTGTAATGAAGAACCTCCGGGAATGCAGGTCCGTGGGAGGGTGAGGACAGGGATGAGGCTGGGGCCGAGCCCATGTACCAGGTTAAAGAATTGGGCTAGATCCAGAGGGCAACAGGGATCACTGAAGGTGTTTAAATAGGAAATTGGTAAGGGGCAGGAGTAAGGCAAAGGCAGAGAGACCAAAGAGGTAGGCATAGGCCAGTTGAGGCCCAGATTAAGATGGCTGGACACTCACCAGTGCTCTTTGGGCCTGTGCCACAGGCAGTAAGTATACTGTAGCACTGGCCCACGTGAGGGAAGGCACAGAGACTTCCAGATTCCTTGACAAGGCCACTTTCTCCATTCAGTTCTTCAGAACAGGCTGGTTTCTTACCCTCCTTTACCCCACCGGGGCCACTAGAGCAGCTCTGGTGGTGAAGGAGAGGGATTTCCCTGTTGTCCTTCCTCCCTCTGACCTTCTGGTTCTTGAAAAAGTCCTGAATTAGTACCGCCCTTCTAGATTGGTCTGGGTGTTGCAAGCACCCAGGAAAGAGCCTTGTGCAGGTGCCCACAGAAGCAGCACCCATCTCTCTCCAAGTCAGCCAGAGGCCCAACCCAGAGAAGCTCCTGCCCAGGGAGGGGCAGGGTGGGTGGGGTGGCAGTGTGCACTGCTCTGGGCGAGTTAATTTGAGCCTGCTGGCAGCCTGGCCAAGGATGAGCCTCTCTCCTGTTGCTTCAGATGCTGCTCCGAGGACCTGAGCCAGGAGCCTCTGCTAGGTCTTTAAATAGCTGTCCCATTGATCCCGCTTGGGCTGCAGCGGCAGCACGGGAGCAGCCTCCTGCAGGCGCTCAGGTTTCCCTCTTGAGGGCTGGAGTCAAGTGCCAGGGAATCTCATGGTGTCCGTCTGGCCTGGTGCTCCCAACACCTGTCTCCTAAGCCGAGGGTGTGTTGAGGGCTCCTGTCACTTCATCAGTGGCAGAATACAGCCCCCACCACTTACCGACCAGGAGTGTCTGGGTGTTGAGAAAGTGGCCTCAAATGACTCTTACTTTCATTCAGTAAAACGGGGACTATGACAATGACGATACCTTCCTTCAGGGGCGGTATGAGGATTAAACGTACATAAAGTGCTTAATAGGGGACCTGGACTCACTCAGTAGATGGTTGTCTTTGCAGTTTCTTCCTGCTGCTGCTTGTGCTGCTTATATACTTAACATTCATATTCTCTCTCTCTCTCTCCTTCTCTCCCCCCCATTCTCCCTCCCTCCCTCTCTCCCGCGCGGGCGCGCGCTCTCTCTCTCCTCACTACCCCTCCTGACAAAGCCACCACCATTTTGTAAGGGATTTTGCTTCTAAAACTGACGGGAAAATCTCTTTTAAATGGACATCACCTAACTAACAGGCGGGGAGGCGAGATGAGAAGAGGATGGCTTGGTAAACGCGGGGACGCCCCTCCCCTCTAACTCCGTCCCCAGCTCCAGAGAGGGTCACTTTCTCTTTAAATGCAAATCACCTCCCGCCAGCTCCGCTTCCACCCGGTGGAGTTCCCTGGAGGAGAGGGCGGAGGGCGGAGGGCCCTTGCATCGAGGCTTCACTCGAGACCCCAAAGCTCCAGGTCAGTGTCCCCTGCGGGCGTAAGGGCGGGGGTGGAGTGACGCGGGTCTGACGCCGCAGCTCGGAGCTGGCTCCAGAGCTGGGAGATCCATTTGGCACATGGCTTTGGAGACTGAGCGTGGGAAATAGATCCCGGCCGGTCCCAGGGAGCAGGGGCTCCAGCTCCAGTTCTTCTAGCAAGTCCCTAACTGGGTCAGGCTGCTGCAGGGACAGGCAGAGGATGCTCTCCTCTCTCCCCTGCACACACCCCAGACCCGTTCAGTTCAGCCGGCTGTGTGCCAGTGTAAGTGCTAACGCCCCACCACCAAACCGGAGTGCGCGCTTAGGCTTGGCGGTGGGAGCCTGGAGTGAGACCCCAGAGGGGAGGACCCCAGCAGAACTGAGGTTTGGGGGCAGGGCTGGACCAGAGGCCGCTGAGCCGAGCCAGCCACAGGCGCAGCCATTGTTGGAGGCTCAGGCCGCCGCTGCCGACCACCCACCCCGCCCTGGCTGCAGCTGAAGCCCAGCAGGGACTTTCTGCCTGGGAAAGTGAACCAGCTGGAAGCACCCCGGGGGATCTTCTGGGACTCCCTGGTGTTTGCCATGGGGGCTGCGCGGAAGGGAAGGGATGCCAGTGTCTAACTAGGGGAAACCACAATGAACCTGCCCCGTGTGCTAAGGCTTCTCCTGCAGTTGCCCGCCCTAGTAGCTACTGCTTGGGAAGCCACTGGGGCCTTCCTAGGCGCCCCCACCTGCACCTCAGTCGCCTCCTATGCTGACAGTGTTTGTCAGCATCTGCCTAGGGCAGTTGATAAATACAATGGGGCTTAGTTAAGACACCCCTAATCCTCAGCTTGGCTCCTGCCAGTTCACATCTACCCTGTGCCCCCCATGTTTCCTCTGCCAGCCCTGCCAAACCCCTCCCCCGCCCCCAGCCACAGGGACCGGAAGCCCCAGCAGCACCAGGATAATCAAGTCTAGTCCAGCCCTTTCAGGCAGGGCCTATGTTTTCAGGCAGAAGGGGACTTAGGGTGGGCCTTGGAAGGTCCTTCGACTGTATATTCATGATCCCAGCAGCAGGCACTGGCATCTGGCCCTGCCCCTACTGTACAGATGAGGGGACAGAGGCCCTGACAGTGTAAGGGGACAAGTTAGAAGGTCCCAGGGTCCTTCCTTTGCAGCTCTCAGGGGCTGCTGGGTGAAGGGATAACTTTGCCCCTCAGTATGTCAGTGGGGTTGCTTCCCTCCCAGGCCAGAGGCCCAGCCAGCACCCATGGATGACAAGAAGAAGAAACGGAGTCCCAAGCCTTGTCTCACCCAGCCAGCCCAGGCCCCAGGCACACTACGCAGGGTCCCTGTGCCCACCAGCCACAGTGGCTCCTTGGCCCTGGGACTCCCTCATCTGCCATCCCCCAAGCAGCGGGCTAAGTTCAAGAGGTGGGTACAGAAGGAAAGTAGGGTAAGGAGGGAGGGACCCCAATCGGGGCTGAGAACCATGGGGAGGGAGACAAGGGAGGCCTTCTGCCTTTTGTTACTAAGCAATCACTGATGCCTTCCCTGGGGCTGGCCCCAGCTGACCCCTGAGAACTCAGAGATGACTCATACCCAGTCCCTACTATCAAGGGTGTGGCAAAAAAGTCAGATGGGTCAGTGGGATCACATAGTGTGAGGCTGCACCTCAGAGGAGGGAGCAAGCAACGCTGCCAGAAAGTGAGGGTCAGAGAAGGCTGTTGGACACACTGGAGAGGGAATGTTCTAGGCTGAGAGGCTTGCCTGGCATAAATGTGGAAGAAAGATATTACCTGAAAGGTTTTGGGAACTACGGGTGGTGGGCGGTTGTGGGCCCTGGAGTGTCAGGGGACAGGAAATGGTGAGAGAATACTTGGGCGCAAATTCTCTGTTGCATTTGTTTTAGTGATTGGGAATTTGCGTTCTACTCTGTAATGTATGTGTCCATGTTTGTTCCCACTAAAATACAATGTGTTTTTCTCAATCCTTCCAAATAAAACCACTGTGTTTCCCTGTGGCTTTGCACACCACCTGCCTGAAAGGCATGCTTGGGGACAGCCACCATTGGGTGTGGCTGAAGCTCAGGGCTGGGGTGAGAGTAGCAGGAGCTGCAACTGGAGAGGCAGGAGGCCCAGGATGGCAAGGGCATCAGTGTTATCCTGGGGGCGATGGAACGCTTGAAACAGTCTTTAAATAGAAGAGGGGCAGAAAGATATTTTTGGGAGGTAAGACAGCTCTGGTGGCAATAAAGGAGTAACTGTCCCTGAATTCACTAAAGACCAGGGAGGACAAGTGACTCACTGGGGGTCACAGGAGGGAATAAATGAGGCACTCAGACAAGAACCCAGGAGTTCCCTTCCAGGCATGGTTCTGGCTGTGTTAGAAGTGGAAACAGATTTCTTGTTGACCTCTTACCTTCACCCTTCCTCTCTCCCTCCCTTCCCTCTACCAATCTGGTGCCCAGGACAGGGCTAGAAGTACAAACATCCATTTATGTTAGTGAGTGGGTGGGCAGATGAATTAATGCAGAGGCAGAGGGTACAAAAGATCTGATGGTGCCTGGCTGCCCCCCGCCCCTGTGACCATGGTCATGTCCACCTCACCCAGAGTAGGCAAAGAGAAGTGCCGCCCAGTGCTGGCTGGAGGTGCGGGTGGCTCTGCAGGCACACCCCTGCAGCACTCCTTCCTGACCGAGGTGACCGATGTCTATGAGATGGAGGGGGGACTACTGAACCTGCTCAATGATTTTCACTCAGGCCGGCTGCAGGCCTTCGGTGAGTCCTGGGGCCTGTGCCCAGAGGGCCTGTGGGTGGGGCTGGAGGGCCTGGTCTCTGGGGCATGGCTGGGGCCAGGGTCCCAGGCTCGCTCCCAGGGCTCAGACAGGGGCTGTCCAGGGAAGGAATGCTCCTTCGAGCAGTTGGAGCACGTGCGTGAGATGCAGGAGAAGCTGGCCCGGCTGCACTTCAGCCTGGACGTGTGTGGGGAGGAGGATGATGATGAAGAGGAAGAGGACGGGGTCACTGAGGGGCTGCCTGAGGAGCAGAAGAAGACGATGGCTGACCGCAACCTGGACCAGCTGCTTAGCAATGTGGGTCATGGCTGGGTGCTTTGGTTCCTGGGGGCACCAGGGGTGGGGGAGGTACATGCTCCCAAGGCTATTCCTGGGCCCTGGGTGAAAAGTTGGGGATGCATGGATCCAAGAGCTCTGGGCCCTTCAACTTCCCCTAGAAGACGGCCCCCAGAGCTTCAGGGGTTTGGTCTGGTGCTCATCTTGACAGAAACCTCCCTTTGTCTCTTTTTTGACAGCTGGAAGATCTTAGTAATTCTATGTATCCTTCCCAAGGGACCTGACAATGTGTGTGCCTGTGTCTCCCAGAGATGAGGTCAGTTTCCCTCTCCTCAACACCCTCCAGGAGAATTCACACATAACCAACATCCCTAAATTTTGCAGTCCTACTGCATTGGAATTAGCCACAAACTGCCCCCACCCAGGTAGAGAAATGTAGAAAGAATTTCCCAACAATTAGGAGAAAAGTGTTGCAGAGAATATGTTTTACCTACTAATCAAAATCTTTGCAAGTACTTTAGCTAACACCAATCCATGGCAAAGCTTGTCTCCCTACCCTTTCAGCACTGAACAGTTATTTTTACTAACTCAGACTACCATCCC
The DNA here is from genome assembly GCA_004363605.1 of Indri indri. NCBI lineage: Eukaryota > Metazoa > Chordata > Mammalia > Primates > Indriidae > Indri > Indri indri. The sequence goes on along the minus strand of RJWJ010008165.1, from coordinate 11,693 downwards.
ATCTAGTCCTCAGTCAGAAACAAGTGCGGGCGAGCGCCCCCCACCCCAAAACACACGCCACAGTCTCATTCAGGTGCCCACCAGCTCCTTGGACCTGCATGAGCTGATGAAGAGAGAGGGGGTGAGTGACCTGGCAAGGAGGGCAGGTGGGGTCTGCAACCTCAGACCATGGACGGTCCCAGACACCTTTGTCCCCGTCCCTATGCACAGCTGGGAACACTAAGCCTGTGTGGGATGGGAGGACAGGGGCGGGAGGAAGGACTGGGTCCAAAGCGTCACAATCCTTGACTGGCTCAGACAGAAGCTGCACCTGGCCGAGAACGCCGAGCCTGAGGAGCAATCGGCTGCATAGGTGTCGGACCTAGGCCCAGGCTGCCCCTCTCATTCCTTTCAAACTGTGACTTTTTACGGACTCGGGAGGGTATTCCGCGGCCCCCCAGGTGCTATGGTGGAGGGGGGCACTGGATGGAATTAAACCAGAAAGCAAGAAAGTGGCTGTGTGTCCTCCCTCCCTCCCTGCGCTCTTCCTCGGTGGCGGCGCCGACGGCCCCGGGCCTGCTCGGAGACGGCCCTGCGCCGCGCACTTTCGGTTTGGGGACTGGACCGCCCCTTGCGGCTCTGGGAGTGGGAGTGGGGGCTGGGGCGACGCGGGTGAGCCTGTCGCGAGGACGCTTGCAACCCTGGCGAGAGGAAGGATGCGGTGGAGACAGCGGGGCGCGGCCCTGCACCTGCGCATGCTCACGACCGGCGCCGGCCAATGACGCAGTGCGCAGGCGCGCCGCGGGCCCGCCGGGCAGTTGGGGACCGGATGGAGCCGGAGCAGTTGATTCGGAAGGTGTCTGCGCTGCAGGTGGGGGCGGGCGGGAGGTGCACGGGGTTCAGGGGATCTCCACTGGGACCTTCAGCAAGATGAAGTGACCATGTTCAGTCCCTCACCCGCGTGCCAACCTCGGGAGATGCGATGCTCCCTCGCCGCGCTGCAGAATGCTGGGACCACGGGCTCCCGCCCATGCCCTCCCCACTCCCACCACACGCTGGCGCGGGGTCAGGGAAATAGCTGGAAGGGCCGTAAAGCCAGGAGGGGGATCCAGAGTAGCATCCTCCCTTGAACCCCCGGAGCCCTAGCGCACAGCGTCACCTGTCTTTTCCCCGTGGTGGCGTCCCCTCTTGCAGTCACCAGGATGACCTCCCCAAGAGAATCCCTTACAGTGATAGGAAACTGCTTTCCCCGCGTTCTCCACACCAGGCCTGCGTCCGCGGCTTCTTGGTCCGACGTCAGTTCCAGAGCCTGCGAGCTGAGTATGAGGCGATTGTGCGAGAGATTGAAGGCGACCTGGGCACGATTCAGTGGACTGAGGGATGGATTCCCAGGCCCCGATTTCTCCCAGAGGTAGTACAGACCCAGGGGGAGAAGGGAAGGGAAGGGGGGACTCGGGCAGGGTCCTGCCCACAGGCTTTTTCTCCCTGGAAGAGGCAGCAGACTCACCTCCTCTCATCTCAGTCCTCACCAACCTGTCTGCTAGATCACGGTGCCCAGACACTTGGAAGGGTTTAGTCCTGAGGCTCTCACACCTCTGATTTCTCAGAAGGCAAAATCCCATCAGACCTGGAAAGCAGGGGAGAGGGTAGCAAATCCAGAGCAAGAACCCGGGAGCCGCATCCCGTGTAAAGAAGCTGAGAGAGAGGCCATCTGGGAGGAGATGGTGCTGAAGAAGTCAGGAGAGAGCTCAGCGAACCCAGGAAGTGGTCTCTGCAGAGATGACAACCCCTGGCTTCAGGCCGAACAGAGCAGGAAAGCCAGCCAGGAGGAACCCCAAGACACAACAAGGACAGAGAACCCAGGTACCTCTTTGCCAAGATTCGGGCAAGCCCCTGACTCTCTGGGCCTCAGCCTCCCCATCTGAAAAGTGAAAGGTTTGCACTAGATAAGCTTCATCCCTCTCCATCTTCCCTCTGTCTCGTTGGGGGCACCACATGGTTGGGCAGTGGGGGACTGCCAGGGTCTAAAGTTAGACTGCTTTCCAGGGTCTACCCCTTAAGGCTCTCTCCCTCCTTTCTTCCCTCCTTCACAGAAGCCACAGGTCCAGGACTGCTCCACTGCCAGCCTGAGCTTCAGGAGCTCCAATATCACCGCAGCCACTTGGCCATGGAACTCCTGTGGCTGCAACAGGCCATCAATAGCCGTAAGGAGGTAGGCACCAACTTGGAGCTCTTTCTGAACATGTAGGGCCAAGGGTGGGGGTTAGGGAGAGACCTCCTGCCATGCCCAAGCAGGCCTGCCTGGTACAGTGTCTGTTCTCTCCCCCAACAGTACCTAATTCTCAAACAAACACTGAGATCCCCAGAGGCACGCCAGACCAGAGACGAGCCTAGCTTGTTCCCAGACCATGGAGGACAGGCCTGTGCCAGGGACCAGTCACAACCAAGCCTACCACTGAAGGACCAGTCCTGTAGAGACAGGACCACTGGAGAGCTAGACCATGCAGATGACTCCTGCCGGAGGGTCAGATCACCGCACAAATCTTCAGAAAGTCTGGCTACTACACAAAAAACTGCTGGAGCTAAGTGTAGGGAACTGTGCACCAAGAGGGCTGGACCACTGTTGCCTGTACTATCAAACACCCAGGCTCTAGGGGACAGGCTCACCAAAGGGCCAGATGATGGAGGACAGACCTCTGGATGGACCTGCCTGCAGCAGACAAAACTCCTGGAGGACCAGACCCCTGGATGCGTCAAGTCTAGGGACCACTGTTCCAGGAAGGCCAGGACACAACTGCCTGCACTCTGTGATGACCCAGATATTGAGGAGTAGTCTCCCAGAGGCCTAGACCACAAAGAGCCTGACTACCAAAGAGCCAGGCCACAGGAGTTGGGCATCTCAGAAGACCACATCAGTTGGGATGGGACCTTGGCAGAGCCAGTGCGTAGAGGCCTAGATCTCTGGAGGACTAAATCACCCAAAGGCCAGAACCCCCATGGCAGAAGCTCCAGAGGTGGAACCCCTAATGAGTCTAGTCACAAAGGATGGAAAAACCAGAGGACCACCAAGGAGATCAAGGCCACCTGAGAACCTGTCTTCCACAGGGTCAGACCATACAGGAGAGGACTGGTAGAGGGCCATGCCATGGCAAGCAGGACCACCCGGCTAGATGCTGGGGAGCCAGGAGAGGACCAGGTTCCAAAGGGGTATGCTGTGGAAGGGCCATGAAGACAGGACCTCATCCTCTCTCCCTGGTACCAGCTCTACCTCCTGCTCCTGTCCTGGCCTTTGGTGGCTAGTGGGGCCAAGAGAAGCTGGAGCAGAGAGCTGGCATAAGTGCAGGGAGAAGGAAAAAGGACACCCTTTCATCCTCTGCCTGTGGCTCAATCCAAATTTCTGGATAAGGAGTTATCAGGTTTTGCCTGATAAGGTTTTATCAGGAAACATTTGCTGGGAAAAAAAAGGAGTTATCTGGGGAAAGTGGACTGAGAGGCTTGATGCAGAAGAATAAAGGGTTTTTTTCTTGGATTCTGAGCCTGGCTGCTTTCTTCTTTTGCCTGTGGCTAGGACAAACTCTGGGCCCTCCTGTTCTCTTCCTCTTGGCATGGGGCATTGACCCAGAGCCAGCTGGGAGCCATGGTCCAGGAGCAGATCTAGATCTAGCCATGCTCCTTGGGGAACAGCCTCCAAAGCTGACTCCCTTCGAGCTCAGCCCTTGGGCTTCAGAGTGGCAAGGAGGCTCTGGAGAGTATTTTGGAACATCTGGGTTTAAGTGTGATTTCCACCACTCCTTTTCTCACTGAGCCCTAGGGTCTTTTTTTTTTTTTTTGGAGACAGAGTCTCACTCTGTCACCCCAGCTAGAGTGCAGTGGCATCATCACAGCTCACTGCAACCTCAAACTCCTGGGTTCAAGTGATCCTCCTGCCTCAGGCCTCCTGAGTAGCTGGGACTACAGGTGTACACCACCACACCCAGCTAATTTTTTCTATTCTTTTTTGGTACAGACAAGGTCTTGCTTTTGCTCAGGCTGGTCTTGAACTCCTTGTCTCAAGGGATCCTCCCACCTTGGCCTCCACCAGAGTGCTTGGATTGCAGGAGTGAGCCACCGTGCCCGGCCTGCTCTTTTTTCATATAATGATCATACCTAGCCTACCCTTGAGAAGCTCCATCCAGGACAGATTGGATGAGACCTTGACTACAGATAAAATATAAATGCTCTTGCCAGAGACTCCCCCTGCCGTCCTGGGTGAGAGGGCACAGGACTCCACTTCTGATTGGCACCGCTCCCAGCCCTGCCTTGGTTGCCTGGCAACACCTCTGCGTCTCTGACTGAGGACACACCATGGCGGTTCCAAGGGCCAAGAGGGTAGTCGTGTACCGGAATGGGGACCCCTTCTTCCCAGGCTCCCGGCTGGTGGTGACTCAACGCCGCTTCCCCACCATGGAAGCCTTCCTCTGCGAGGTGACTTCAGCTGTGCAGGCCCCACTGGCCGTGCGTGCTCTCTACACACCTTGTCATGGCCACCCTGTCACCGACCTGGCAGACTTGCAGAACGGAGGGCAGTATGTGGCTGCTGGGTTTGAACGATTCCACAAGCTGCCGTGAGTGGGCTGGGACTGGCCAAAGGGCCTGGGGAGGGCGGTGACAGCAAAAGCAATGGTGTGCATTCGGTACTGTGTGCGCACCAGGCCCTTTATACATTTTTCTCGCTTAACCCTATGAACGGGGTGGTTTACCTCCACTACTTAGAAGGGGAAAACAGACTGAAAACCTGCCTAAGAGTACAAAACAAATAGTTGAGTGGCAATTCAAATCGAATTCTCTCTGGTGCTGATGTTTATGGCCGGCACGGCCAAGACCAGCCTGTGGGAGAGAGACCACTCTCCTCCAGGTTGAGCCCCTTTTTCCAGAAGCTCTTCTCGATTGGATCCTCCACCTGCCAGCCTCACCAAAGACACTTAATCCACCCGTCACTTCCTCCCTGCTATGCTCAGGCATCCCAAACTCTCCCAATTAGGCTAGGCCCGTGCCCCATTGCAGGGTGGGGCTGTCTTCCAAGGTGGGAGTCAGAGCCTCCAACACAGATCTGGCTTCCAAGTCCTACTCTTAGCTCTCAGCTGAGACCCACTTACTATAATGTAAGGAGCAAGGGAGTGGAGCTAGATAGCTTTAGGATCTAGGCGGGGTCACTTCCTGTGCAACCTTGGGCAAGTCGCTTAACTTCTCAGAGTCTCATACAAAGTAGAGAGAAAACCACTAAGTTTCTTTTGACCTTTAATCTTATGGTTTAAGATCCCAGTCTGGATTTCCAGACTGACCCAGCACTTGAGGGATCCTAAGGCAGGTTCAAGTGCCAGTATCCGTTTCTCGACCGAGATGACAGACTATTCCGATGGGGAGGGATACCTGGTGAGCTGCACCCCAGCCCCACACTCTGGCAACTACCAGCTGCTGAGGCCTCAGGCTCCCCAAGATGACCTGTGACCTATCTGTCCTTACAGCTATTTGCCCCCTGGAGGGAAGGATCCAGGTGGGAAGAGCAGCAGACTGCAAGTGAGTCCTGGGGGAGGCTGTCCCCCAGCCCCTCTGTCTTCCCAGCTCCCTGGGATTGCCCCCGATTTGGTCTGGGAAATGAGGGGCCCTGGAAGCAGCAGGATCTGCCAGTTCCGCGGGGGACGCTCTGCACACGCACTCTGAAGCCAGCCCCTATCCTTCCTGGGTGCGGGATTTTAAGACACTCCCTTGCTCCTGTAGCAGCCTTTCGCTTTATCTCCATACTGTGGTCCCCAGAGGAAAGAGCAAGCCGCGAAACACAGATGGGAGCCGGGGATGTGACTCAGGGAATGTACAAGCACCCTTTGGTGAAAGGTGTGACCAGTCTCATCCCTCCTTGCCCCCTCTCCTGCCCCCTCACCCCACACACCCTGGACTGACCCACCCCTAACCAAAGGCTTCAACTCTCTCCTGATTTGGGTGCCTGACTTGGGTTTCAGGGTCTTCCCATGACTCGCTGCCTGTGTGATGGGGCCGTTGAACGTGGGCTGCCTGCAGGCGCCCCCTGCTGTATCCAGTAAGTGCCAATGTCGGGAGCAGGGGTATAGATTTTTGTTTCAGTAAGACCAAGAAAATGGTGGGTTTGTTCCAGAAGCCCCTGGTTACTGGCATGGATATAAAAAGTCCAACATGCTTGATGGCTGAAAACAGACCAGTGCAATGGTTCTCAGACCAACTGCTGGCCCTGTGCCACCCTTCTTCCTCTCACATGTAGGGAGTCCTGGGGACCCTCCCCCTTACCAGGCTGCTCTTTTGTCTCAGCGTGTTCAGGAATGGGGACCTGGTAAGTCCCCCATTTGGTCTGAAGCTGTCCTGGGCTGCCAGCCAGGACTGGGAAACCGTATTGAAGCTCCTGACTGAGAAGGCCAAGTTGCCGAGTGGGGCTGTGTGCAAGTGAGTATGGACTGGGGAGGTCCAAAAGTCCCCAAAGAGGGTCTCCCCACTGGTTTTGGCTGTTCCTGAGGCAAAAGGAAGGCATGTTCCCACAAGTGGGACTTCCTCCTCCGCCACAGGGAGAGGCCCCTCCAGCCCAGCCCTAGGAGGCAGGCCAGAGCCTGGGTGACTGGTGCCCAGAGGGTCAGAGGAAAGAGGGTACTTTGGAATAACCATACCCACCGCTTCACAGTCCGCTGAGCATGAAGAGGCATCTTGTCCACAGGCCCTGATCCTGCTCACCTCTCTCTCCCAGACTCTGCACCCTGGAGGGGCTCACGGTGTCAGCAGGGGAGGCTCTGGTGAGTGGCTATTACTATGTGGCTGTCGGAGAGGATGAGTTCAAGGCCCTCCCCTATCTGGAGCTGCTGGTGCCCAGCCCCTCCCTGCCCCGGGCTGCTGGTACGTATGTGGGAGGCAGAGGGGCAACAGGTGGGAACAGCGGAAGCCACCCTCTGGGGCTGTGTGCTTTGACTCCATGCCCTCCTGTGCCCACTGCCAGCATCTCCTTCTGTCGTTGTAGGCATTCTCCAGGCCCGACATCCAGGCCCCACAGGCAGGGGGTAGGTGATGCAGGGGACCGTGGGGTGGAAGGAAGGGGAGTGATTGGCTGACAACTTTTCCAGCTCAGGCTCTGACCTTATTTCACTGCATCCTCTTAATAATCTTGTGAAAGATTATCCCCATTGTCCAGAGGTGGAAACCGAAGCTCAAAGGAGTGAAGTGATTTGTTCAGGGTGACACAGTTATTGAGTAGCAGGGCCAGACCAGAACGCTGATCTTCAGGACTCTGATTTGTAGGACTTAATGCCGTCTTGCTCGGTTGGATGCTGGGAGAGAGAACTAGCGTTATGTGGCGGAGCAGGGGCCAGGGGAGCTTATTTCAGGCCTAAGCCTGTCCAAGAGATGAGCCAGTGTGTGTGGGGGCAGAGGGCACACAGTCTGGTTTCACTGGGCAGCTACGATGCCGGGTTCCAGCTGCTCTGTCCCTGGAGGAGGCAGCCTGGTGGAAAGAGGTAGCAGGGAGGGAGGATGCAGGCTGGGAAGATGGACGGCGTCTCCTCTCCCAGCTCCCACAGGCATCAGGGGCATTCGGAAGCCTGAACTGTGGAAGGGGAAAGGTAAGAACAGCCAGCAACCAGGGTCCAACCAGTGTCCCTTCTATAGGCCCATGGCCACAGGGCCCAGGCAACCCAGCCCTCTCCAAAGGAACCAAGCCACAGTGAGCCATCTGCTTTCTATGCCAGACCCCACCAGGACATGCAGCCAAGAAGCACGCTCCCCACTCTCTCATTCCCATCAGGTGAGGGGCCCCTGGGGCCCAGGCCCTTCTCAGCCACCCTTTGACAGTGACAAGGGATGGTCCCTGCTGTCGTTGGGGATGTCTGTGGGGGCTGAATGCCCAGGCAAAGAGCTGGCCATGACCTCAGCACAGCTGTCTCCTACTCCCCATCTGCATATCCAGTCCCTTGCTTCTTCACGGGGACTGTCGTATGAAAAGAAGCACATGGAAAGAGCATGCTTATCTCAAAGTGCTGAGACTTCAGGGGTACGGCTTGGAAGGGCTGGGCCTGGGGCCAAAGGCCCCGCCTCTCAACTATCCTGGAGGTAGTGGGGAGTTTGGAATAAGGCCAGGGAGGGGAAGGGGCTGGTAGAGAAGGTCAAGGGAAAGAAGGCTGAGGGCCCCTCAGGCTGGGCATCAGCCAATGCTGCCTCCCCCATTAGGAGTTAAGGGAGTGTACAGGGCTCCCCACGCAAGGTGGGAGACAGCAGGGGCCCAGGAAGTAGCAGATGATGAAGATACCCAGACAGAGGAGCCCTTGGATCAGGTAAGCCACTGGATCAGGAAGCAATATTTGGGTTGGGAGGACTTCCCAGCCGGAAACTGGCAGCCCTGGTCCCCAGGAACAGTTCTTCCCCCTTGCAACTGTACACAGATCTCCTAATGTCTCAGAGCCCGACTTCCTACCTTGGTAAATGAGGAAGCAGTTCCCAGTTTCTCAAGTCTCCTCCTTTCCTGGGGTCAGGGGCCTCGTGGTTGAGGGCTAGAAGCTGGACATATTCATGGCTCCATTCTGTATGGCTTCCCACCTCCTCTAGACGGTGGCAGAGACAGTGGAAGAGGCCCTGTCCTTGGAAAACCAGCCTGGGGCTGGGGCTGCAATCTCAGCCTCAGCCCCTTTTCTGCCATCTTGAGAGCCAGCAGCTCCAGACAGGAACTGGGGACCACCTCTCTAGCTACCTTGTGTCCTCGGCTTCTAGCAGCCTGTCCCTGAGGAGCCAGCGCCTCCCCTGGGCTCACAGGGTACATTCTTCCTCTCCTAAACCCATAGCCCAGTCTTCCTTTCCTTCCTGAGCAGAGCAGGGGCATGGGAGCAGGTTTGACGCAATAAAAGAACACTTAACTAACCTGTCTGTTTACTACAGATTTATTGAAGGCTGCCACTTGCCAGGTGTTGCCCTGGGTGCTGGAGTGAGGCAGTGCTGGGGCTGAGTTGTCTACCTGTTTAAGAGGGGCCGGCAGTGAGGATTTCTGCCCACCTGGCTGATGGGACAGGCAAGGTGGACGGAAAGCTCCTCTCCTACGTTTGCCACTGTGATGCGCCTTCTTCCCCTCAATCCCACCCCTCAGCCACCCGAGGCCCTGTGATCGAGCCCCCAGGCCTGCGATTTGCATTTCTGGCTCAAAGACTGCAGCTGGCCCTTCCATGCAGCCCATTGAACCCGCCGCCCTCAGAGTCCAGATCAGGCCATAGTCATGGTGGCTGGGCTGGTGCCTGAGACAACAACAGGAAGAGAGCTGCTGGGCGTGAAGGTTGCCAAGGGTGAGCATAAAGTCTCCTGTGTTCAATCCCAGCAGCTGAACACCACTTGAAGGTTACAAAAACTTTTCACACTTGTTCTCTTATTGTGATCCACGAGGTAGCTATTATCCCCATAAGAGATGAGGACACTGAGGCTCAGAGAAGGAAGTGCTAGGTCCATCTGCTCACTGCCTGCACCCACGGCCCAGGGGCTTCCTGGAGATGGCAGAGCTGGAGGCAGGGGTCCGTCTACTCAAAGGGTAGACGGTTGCCCTTGGGTCTTGCTCACTGAGCTTGTGATGCAGAGTGTAATTCCTGTTACGGTCAGCACCATGCCAGCGACTGCTCCTGGGATAATGGGCAGAAATCAAGGGGCCCTGAGCCCAGCCATGCCAGAGCTGGTACAGAGCTGAGGGAAGGGCTCAGATGGGGTCTTGTCCCAATTTCCGCCCAGCCTCTGTCCCCAGACTGCCCAGGGAAGGAAACTCTGATGGCCACAAGGAAGCAGGAGAGCTGCAGAGGAAAGAGGCAGGATGGGAGAAGGCCCTCTCCTCACCCACCCCTGGGAGATGGGCTCGGGAAAGAACTAACCCAGGTATGTCAAGGCCCAGGTAGCTGCGGCCCACACAAGGCCCAAACGTAGCCTGACTTACGTTTTCCACCAATATCTTCTCCAAGGACCTTCCCAACAATCAGCGTGAAGACAATGGCCAGAGAGTTACAGATGGGCACAGCTAAGGTCAGATCTGGGTGGTTAGAATGAGAAGAATCCCTGAGATAAAAAGCCTTCCTAGGCACAAAACACTTTCATTTCATCATCATCTTCATTTCATACCTTTAAAACAGGTATCAAGACCTCATTTTTCAGATGAAGTCATAGCAAGTCTCAGGACTCAAACCCAGGTGTCCTGACTCCAAGTTCAGTGCTTCCTCAGGATTCTAGCATGAAGACCTGAACTTGGAACCCAGGTCTGGGACCAGCCTGGTTTGGCAGTGAGAATGTCTTTGCACTCAAAAAGAACTCTTGAGTCTCAAGGACATCTGGACAGACAGACAGGCAGGAACCCAAAGCCCAAAGGATGCAGTAGAATGAGTCCAATAACGCCAAGCATGGCCTCCATTTATTAAGCACCAAGTGCTAGGTGCTCTGTGTACATTTCTCATTTAATTTCACAACAACACTGTAAGGAGAGTATTATCACCATTTTGCATAAATAAAGGAAACAAAGCCTCAAAGAAGTCACATAAATTGAGGCAAATTGAGGATTTAAACCAAGGTCTGGAGCCTGGCATGGTAGAGTGTGCCTGTAGTCCCAGCTGCTTGGGTTGCTGGGGTGGGAGGACAGCTTGAGGCCAGTTGTTTGAGACTAGCCTGAGCAAAACAGTGAGACCCTGTCTTAAAAAAATACCAAAAAACAAACCAAGGTCTACCTGACTTCAAAGCCTGTGTCCTTATTCAACTAAATAGATGTGGACAAACATCAGGTGAAGCACATTTAGTTTTTGGTTCAGCTCATGCTCAGGCTTTTTAAAGAAAAGAGAGGAAAAAAATGTCAGAAGGAGGAGGACAGATACCTGTTCAGGACATTGGGCTGGGCCTCTGGTAGAAGTCACCACAGCCCAGGATTTGTTCCTCCAAGGGACTGACTTCCAATAAGCAAACTTGAAAAAGACTAATGGAGTTAGCAACACTATATTGTACGCTTAAAATGTGTTATGAGGGTAGATCTTATGTTAAGTGTTCCTATCACACTAAAAAAAAAAAAAAAAAGAAAAGAAAGAAAAAAGAACCACACACACTAATGGATAAATCAGAAGCTGAGCAACTTGTTTATAATGAGACTCCTAAGTGCCAGGCAGACCCGGATGCTCGCGTTGGCTCCTTGGCACATTCCTTCCCAGCACTCCCAGGCCTCACCTGCTTGAGGCAGAAGAGGGGGGACTGTCCTGATCCTCCTTCCTCCTGAGGTCCTAGCATGGCTGGCATTACCCATCCAAGAAATACAGCACTGGCCGGGCATGGTGGCTCACACCTGTAATCCTAGCACTCTGGGAGGCCAAGGCGGGTGGATCGCTCAAGGTCAGGAGTTCGAGGCCAGCCTGAGCAAGAGTGAGACCCCCGTCTCTACTAAAAATAGAAAGAAATTATCTGGACAACTAAAAAAATATATACAGAAAAAATTAGCCGGGCATGGTGGTGCATGCCTGTAGTCCCAGCTACTTGGGAGGCTGAGGCAGGAGGATCGCTTGAGCCCAGGAGTTTGAGGTTGCTGTGAGCTAGGCTGATGCCACGGCACTCTAGCCAGGGCAACAGAGCCAGACTCTGTCTCAAAAAATGAAAATAAAATAAAATAGGCCGGGCGCGGTGGCTCAAGCCTGTAATCCTAGCACTCTGGGAGGCCGAGGTGGGCGGATCGTTCT
>RJWJ010008164.1:0-54499 GCA_004363605.1 Indri indri | reverse complement strand
TGTAAACAGTTGTTATGCTGCATTGTTTAAAGGGGATAATCACAAGAAAAAAGTCTACACATGTTCAGTACAAACACATTTTTTTCCAAATATTTTTGATCTGCAGTTAGTTGAATCCACAGATGAGGACCCATAGATATGGAGGACTGACTGTATGTTGAAATCAGGGAGTGTGATGCCTCCAGCTTTGTTTTTTTTTGTTTTGTTTTGTTTTTTTTGCTCAAGGTTGCTTTAGCTATTCAGAGTTTTTTCTTTTTCTGATTCCATATGGATTTTAGGTTGTTTTTTGTATTTCTGTGAAAAATGACATTGGAATTTTGATAGGAATTGCATTGAATCTGTAAACTGCTTTAAAATTTGTAGACATTTTAACAATACTAATTCTTCCAATCCATGAGCATGGGATATCTTTCCGTTTATTTGTATCTCCTTCAGTTTCTTTCATCAATAAGTTTTATAGTTTTCAGTGTACAGATCTTTTACCTACCTGGTTAAATTTACTTCTAAGTTTTGTATTTATTTTTTGATGCTATTGTGAATGGGATTGTTTTCTTAATTTCTTTTTTGGATAGTTTGTTGTTAGTATTAATACATAAAAATGCTACTGATTTTTATATATGGATTTTGTAACCTGGAACTTTACTGAATTCGTTTATCAATTCTAAAAGATTTGGTGGAGTCTTTGAGGTTTTCTATTATTCTCAAATGCACATGAAACATACTCCTAGATAGATCATATATTAGGCCACAATATAAGTCTTAACAAAATTAAGAAGATTGAAATCATATTGAGTATCTTTTCTAACCTCAATGGCATGAAACTAGAAATCAATAATGGGAGGAATCTTATAAAACTCACAAATATGTTGAAATTAAACAATATTCTCCTGAACAACCAATAGGTCAAGGAAGAAATTAAAAAGGAAATTTAAAAATACCTTGAGATAAACAAAAATGGAAACACAACATACCAAAACTTATGGGATGCAGCAAAAGCAGTCAAGAGGGAAATTTATAGCAATAAATGCCTATATCAAAAAGAAGAAAGATCTCAAATAAACAACTTAATGTTACGACTCTAGGAACTAGAAAAAGAAAAACAAAGTAAGCCCAAACTTAGCAGAAGGAAGGAAATAACAAATATTAGACAGAAATAAACAAAATAGAGACTAGAAAAAGAATAGAAAACATTAACAAAACTAAAAGTTTTTTTAAGAAAATATGAACAAAACTAACAAATCGTTAGCTTGACTGACAAAGAATAAGACAGAAGACTCAAGTAAATAAAATGAGAAATGAAAGAGGAGACATTACAACTGATGCCACAGAAATACAAAGGATCATGAGATACTACTATGAACAACTATACACCAACCAATTGTATAACCTGGAAGAAATTGATGACTTCCTAGAAAAATGAAACCTACTGAGACTGAATCAGAAGACATTTAAAAAATTAAAAAATTTTTAACACACTGGCACATGGTAAATGTTTAATGTTATAAGCTTTTGTTATTATTTCTACTAGAATATTAGCTTTGTGGTGGCAGTTTTTTCCATCTTTTTCTCTGTTTGATTCCCAGGGGCTAACATAATGTGTGCTCAATAAAAATTTGGGGGGGGGGCGATTAATGTATGTGACAGCTATCTTAAAGTCTAGAGAAATTGCTTACTAATTGTGCCACTGCTTCTAATCATACTTGGAGGCTCCATGAGGAACTCAAGGTGAAATTTTTTAGAACAGCTTTATTGAGATACAATTCATATACTATATACCCTCCCCATTTAAAGTGTTCAATCAAGTGGTTTTTAGTATATTCAAAGAATGGTGCAAACATCACCATAATCAATTTTAGGAAATTATCATCACTCCACAAAGAAACTCTATAACCAATAACAGTCACTCCCCATTACCTGGCAACTTCTGCCTCCACCCCAGCCCTAGGACACCACCAATCTACTTTCTGCCAATATGGATTTGCTTAGTCTGAACATTTCTTATGAATAGACTTATGGAATAGGTGGTTTTTGTGACTAGTTTCTTTCATTTAGCATAATATTTTCAAGGTTCATTATATGTATCAATATTTCATTTATTTTCCTTGCCAAATAATATTCCATTGAATGGATATACCACAATTTGTTTATCCATTCATCAACTGATGAACATTGGGGTTGTGTCCACATTTTGTCTATTATGGCTGATGGATATTGGGATTGTTTCCACTTTTTGGCTACAATGCTGCTATGAACATTCATATACAAGTTTTATGTGAACATATGTTTTCATTTCTCTTGGGTACATACCTAGGAGTGGAATTGCTGGGTCATATGGTAACTCTATGTTTAACTTTTTGAGAAAATGCCAGACTGTCTTCCACAGAGGCTGTACCATTTTGCATTCTCACCAACAGCATGTGAGGTTCCAATTTCTCCACATCTTTGTCAACACTTGTTATTATCTCTTTTTTTATTATAGCCATCCTAGAGGGTATGAAGTTGTATCTCATGGTTTTGATTTGCATTTTCCTAGTGACTAATTACATGAGCATGTTTTCATGTGCTTATTGGCCATTTGTATATCTTCTTTGTGGAAATGTACATTCACATCTTTTGCCTTGCCCATTTTTAAATTGAGTTGTCTTTTTATTATTGACTTGTAAGGATTCTTTATATATTCTGGATATATGTGCTTACTAGAATATGGTTTGCAAACATTTTCACATCCCATTCTGTGGGTTGCCTTTTCATTTAATGAATCTCCTTGATTCATTAAAGTTTGATGCAATCAATTTACCAATTTTTTCTTTTGTTGCTTGGGCTTTTTGGTATCATATTTAAGAAAGCCTTGCCTAATTCAAGGTCATGAAGATCTACACTTACATTTCCTTTTAAGATTGCTATAGTTTTAGAACTTACATTTGGGTCTTTAATCTATTTTGAGTTAATTACAAAAATTATATATAGTGTGAGGAAGAGGTCCAAAGTCATTCTTTTGCATGTGAATATCCAGTTGTCTCATCACTATTTGTTAAAAATACTCTCCTTTCCTCATTGAAATGTCTTGGCACTCTTGTCGAAAATCTATCAAACATAAATGTAAGAGTTTATTAACGGACTCTTCATTCTATTCCATTGATCTATATGTCTGTCCTTATGCCAGTATCACACTGATGATTGTAGCTTTGTAGTAAGTTTTGAAATTGGGAAGTGTACATCCTCCAACATCTTCTTTTTCAAGATTGTTTTGGCTATTCTGTGTCTCTTGTATTTCCATATGAACTTTAGGGTCATCATGTCAATTTCTGCAAAGAAGCCAGCTGGGATTTTGATAGGAGTGTGCTGAACCTATAGATCAGTTAGGACAGTATCACTATCTTAACAATATTGTCTCCTGAGCCATGAGCATAGAATTTCTTTCCATTTACTTATGTTTTCTTTCAACAATGTTTTGTAATTTTCAGTGTACAAGTTTTATACTTTCTTTGATAAATTTATTCTATTTTATTCTTTCGTTGCTATTGGAATTAATAGAATTGTTTTCTTAATTTCATTTTCATATTATTCGTTGCTGTTGTCTTTTTGTATATTTGTCCTGCAACTTTGTTGAACCCCTTTATTAGCTCTAATAGTTATCTGTGGATTCATTAGGGATTTTTATGTATAAGATCAAGCCATTTGCAAATAGTGATAGTTTAACTTCTTCCTTTCTGATCTAGATGCTTTTTATTTCTTTTTCTTGCCTAATTGCCCTGTTGAGAACTTCCAGCACAATGTTGGGTAGATGTGGCCAGAGTGAACATTCTTCTCTTCCTGATCCTAGCAGGAAAGTTTTCAGTCTTTCACCATTAAGTATGATGTCATCTGTGGAGTTTTTATAGATGCCTTTCATCAGGTTAAGGAGTAAGATGAACTTTATTTGAAACTGAAAGACCTGTTTACCAATGATGGAAAGTTCAGGCCCAGTTGTATTTTCTCTCTTCTGGTATGGTATAATTCTTCTGTTTCTTATTCTCAAAACAGGGTGAGAATTCCTTAAGGGACAGATCTATACCTTATTCTGGATTTCAAACTGAGAACGTTTCACTTCAGATGGATGTGTTTTGGAGGTTGAGAATTTGAGAATTGTACAAAATCTTAAGAATTCATTTGTAAAACATAAGATGGCAAGCTTTCTTCCAGCCATGATTTTATTTAGTTTGATTAAGTCTGGGTTCTGCCAGTACACCTCATCTTTTCCTTCATCTCCTTGATGAAAGAATGAGGATGAGGGGGAAGCATAAAGGACTCTCTTATATATGATATCTAAAGATGCAGTGGCATGGATGATAAGACTGCCTGGGTTCAAATTCTTGCTCTGCCACTTACACATTTGGCAAGTAATGTGTATGTGTCTCAGTTTCCTTATTTGAAAAATGAAGATGATAAAATAATAATGATGATAATAATACCTAACTCACAGGGTCATTGTGAGGAATGAATTATTATGTATAAAAAGTACTTAGAACAGCATAAAAGTACTGAGAACAGTCCCTGGCACCATAGTAAACTCTATTTATGTACTTGCAAGTAGGCTGTGGTGTTCAGTAACAAAAACATGGGCTTAAGAGCCAGATAAATCCAAGTTGAAATCTCTGCTTAACAGCTTTTACTAGCTGCTATGGACCGAATATTTGTGTCCCCTCAAAATTCACATGTTGACGCCAAAATCTCCAATGTGGTGGTGTTTGGAGGTGAAACCTTTGAGAGGTCATTGGGTTTGCCATGTGAAGAAACTAGGAAGAGAGCCCTCACCAGAACCTGACAACCTTGGCACCCTAATCTTGATCTTGGACTTAGCAGCCTCCAGAACTGTGAGAAATAAATGTTTGTTGTTTAACCCATCCAATCTATGGTATTTGTGCTGTAGCCATCTGAAGAGATTAAGAGATCAGCCATGTGGCCTCTGACAAGTTAATATCGCTGAGCTTTAGTTTTATTTTTCATTCCAAATAGGAAACAAAGCCTAACTTACAGGGTTATTAGAAGGAATAAATTAGATAATTCCTGTGAAATATCTAACTCAAGATAATTGTAGGACAAATCACAACTATTATTGTTGCTTTACTCATATTTTCTTATTTGAGGCCAATGAGGCCAACTTTTCCTGCTCTTTAATAGTTCAGGCCTAGGGATGGTAAGAGAAAATTTCCTAAGGGACTTTAGTAGAAAACAAGTTTCTAAAATTGCAAAAGTAATATATACTTGTAAAAAAGTCAAATTTTACAAAAGTATGTAGTAAAAGGTAAAAATCTGTTTTCACATCCATTCCTCCACTCATTTTACTTCTCCCTTTCTAGGAACAGCAACAACAATGAAAACAGCAACAAGAGCTCGGTTTATATCCATCCAGACCTTTTTATATGTATGTACATAAATGTGAATATGCATAAGAACATATACACACATATATTTCTACATTAATTATACCTTACTATATATATATTGGTTTGTGATTTTCTAATTTTACTTGAGTAAATCTTTTACTGCTTTCCATTTGAGCACATAAATATTAAATATTTACCTCATTATTCTTAATGGCTATTCAGTAACCCACAGGATGGAGGTACCGGTGGTTTACTTTGGAAAAATCTTCAGTTATTGCTCTCTGGATAGTATCGTGAATCTCTAATTGTAGCATGATTTTTTTTCCAAAGCCTGTATTTAACAATGCAATATGTAAATGTTCA
Source organism: Indri indri (assembly GCA_004363605.1). Taxonomy (NCBI): domain Eukaryota; kingdom Metazoa; phylum Chordata; class Mammalia; order Primates; family Indriidae; genus Indri; species Indri indri. The sequence goes on along the minus strand of RJWJ010008164.1, from coordinate 48,770 downwards.
GTTCAAGGCAAAATCATAGTTTGCACGGATCATGAGTGTTTTGTTGAATTCTAGGTCATAGGGACAGAATGGAAAGCTAAGTACTCAGGCAGAAAGGGACTTGTTTAGATGGATTGGAAGGAAAAATGAGTCACCTAAATTAGTACCAGCTTTTAAATTATTTTTCCTGGTGGGTTCTAGTATTGAAAGACTAAATGAAAAAGAAGACGTGAGTGTAAATCAGCAAATTCAACAAAGACTTTGGGATGCTTACTGAATACAAAACTAACTGCCGATCTGGTGGATAAAACACTGAAGTTACTATGATAATTAATCTTCTGTACTGAGAAGTTTCCATAATAATCTTTTGTACTGAAAAGTTACTATAATAATTATTCTTTTGGATAAGAAACTGGCCCAAATGATTAAGAAATGGCAAAAAAGATAACCATGTAGTTATCTACATGGTTAATAAATTCATAAAGGAGAAATTAAAATTAATGCCTCCAGAATAAGCAAAATACATTGTGTCAATTTCCAACAGATCCAAACTTTCTATGTGCTGCTGATGGAGGTGTCAGAATTGTGGGCAAGTATCCTCAAAGTTCAAAATTGTCACAACACTGAAGCAATGTGGTTATAAGAGAAGAAAATGTGTATAGATGGAATCCCGTGTATAGATGGAAATGTCACTCACTCTAATATCTGAGCAGGAGGTTGTAATCAAAGCAGTTAGCAATTAGAAAGTACAAGGCCCTAACTCCCGCTGAATTTCTGGTACAAGCAGCTCTGACAACACATAGAACTCTTGAAAGATACTTTGTGAGAAAGCTTTGTCAGTGGTAATGCCTGCCTTAATGACATCTGGAAACAGCTGTTTTTCTCCAAAAGACAGCAATACATCTAAGCCTGTCAAATACAGATAATAAGGTGCTTTCCTATCATTAACAAAATTATGCTTTTCTTATTGATTGAAAAGATCTGTTCACATTGTGAGGAGAATACATTACAGAACTAGTAAGGAGCTATTGAAAAATATCATAAGGATGGCTGCAAAGCAGTGATTCCTAGCCCTAAATTTGCCACCCTCTGGGGTGGCTACAATTATTCTGGGCATCATCATGAGCTTTTTCAAAATTTCCCAAAACAAAATTAAATGAGACACTTTAATTTAAAAAAATATATGCCATACAGCATTTTGAAAAAAAAAAAAAAGGGAGATGGCATAAAAGCAAGCTAACATTAGCAGGGTGTTATAAACTCCCACAAGGTTGGAAGCCAATGATAGTAAGACTGGTACATATATGGATTCACTGGTAGTTTTTACTACCAGTCAGAGAGTTGTACCAAGGCCTGTCATCAAAACAGTTATAATCAAGTGCATGAGTTTTCTATGTGTCTCAAAAGTGGCACTCACAAAAACAGTAATCCATAACTCTGTCTCTTTAAGTTTTGGATACTTTTTGTAGTTTAGAATTTCGTGAATGTCTGAAAATGTATTTTAATAAGAGCAATAAAATAATTCATTCATTGAAGAACTATTTACTTAGGGCATACTATATGGCAGGTGCTGATACACACATTGCCTGCTAGGACGTTTTTATCAGCAATATATAGGAGTGCTGGTTTTCCTTAGCCCTTCTAATAGCATATTTAAAAATATCTTTAGCAATATCACATTGATGAAAAATGGTATCTTATTATGGTTCTTTATTTCTTTGAATACCAATGAAATTGGATAGCTTTTCATATGTTTATTGACTATATTACCCTTTGTAGTTCTTTTTTGAATAATCTGCTCTTATCCTGTGCTCACTTTTCTAATGATCTTTTTATTATTGGTTTGTACAGGTTCTTTATATATTACTGGGCCATCTATCTGACATTATTACAGCAGTTCCCCCTCATCCACTGGTGGTATGTTCCAAGATCCCCAGCAGATGCTTGAAACCAGTAATATTAATAGTACCGAACCCTATATACACTAGTTTTTTTCCTATATATACACACCTATGATAAAGTTTAATTTATAAATTCAGCACAGTGAGAGATTAACAACAACAGCTAACAATAAAATAGAATAATTATAACAACATGCTATAATAAAAGTTATTTTTTCCTTATTAAGTTGAGGGCTTTCACATTTTCATTTAAAGGAAGCACTTTACAGCTTCCTTTTGGCATATCCAAATTGCTAGCATCACTACTCTCGCACCTTGGGGCCCTTATTAAATAAAATAGGGTTACTTGAAAACAAGCACTGTGATACCATGACAGCTGATCTGATAACGAAGACAGCTACTCATAACTCACAGGTGGGTAGCTCAGGTGGGTCGCATAGACAGTGTGGTTATGCTGGACAAAGGGAGGATTCATGTCCCAAGCAGGATGGAGCAGGATAGCATGAGATTTCATCACACTACTCAGAATGGCCTGCAATTTAAAACTTATGAATTGTTTATTTCTGGAGTTTTCCATTTAATATGTTTGTACAGCAATTGGCTGCAGGTAACTGAAACCATGGAAAGCAAAACCACGGATAAAGGGGAGCTACTGTATATTTGAGTAGGAGTTTCAAATAATTTTATAAGGTCTATGAGTATCCTGCAATTATTTTGATGCTGTTCACTTCTGTTTCTGCATTAAATCTACTTTTACGTACACAAACCAGGTTATGCTATAGTCCGACAGATTCCAGGAGTGTTCAATAAGCAATATTGTTCAGTAGCCAATAGAGAACAAAATGGACTATAATTTTGCCAGTGATTTAAAACAAAACATAATACAACATAAAAAAACTCAAAGATGTTACTGTAGTTGCCACCATCAACTTCCTCATCATTCTTGAAGTTGGTATTAATAGTAGGATCTTTGGAATATTTGAGCATTTTTTTAGCACTACATATATTTAACATTTTAAGAGGTTTGTGCTGGCATCTAAGCCAATCTCCGTCACCTTGCTTTAAAAAAAATCCTAGCAGGCATACACAATTAGGTCCTGCAGCTTTGTGAATATGACAGCAATACTGACCTTTTCACAAGAAATGGCAGAAACTAATTTGAGGGAACACCAGTGCTGCTCGGCAACTTGAACCATCATCCTCGATGATAAATAAGCATTAAAATGTCCATAGAATTCTTTTCCCTGTGTGCTTCAGAGTCAATAAACATTTTTTGGGTGCCTAATATGTGCCAGATGCTTTTACATGCAATCTTTCTTCCGGTCCTTACCACTGACATAAGTATCTCCATTTCCATATGAGGAGATTGTAACTCAAAGAGGTTATGTGACTTGTTCATGGTCACACTACCAGCTGTTAAGTGGCAGAGATGGGATTTAAAGCTAGATTTTCCAATTCTAAAAATCTAGTGCTCTTTCGATTTGTGCCACAACTGTCCTCATCAGCAAGACTGGATGAGACATGTGGATGCCCCAGGAAGGCTTATATTCTGCTGCCTCTTCAATTGAACATATTTAAAATATTTGCTCAACATTTATTGAATGAGAGTAGGGAGAGACTGAGTTTCTGTTAACAAAAGTGTATACCTTTTTCCTTATGTTCCAAATAGAGAATTCACTACACACCCTTATAATAATAGCTACCGTTTACTGAGTGCTGTGTCAGGAAATCTTAGGAGGTGAGCAATGTTATCATCATTAGTATCATCATCATCAACCCCATTTAATATGTAAGGAACAAAAGATTAAGTGACTTAGCCAAGATCACACAGCTAGTTAAGTGGCAGAGCCGGGATTGAATCTCAGGTAGGCTGACACCTGAACTGATAAGCTTAACCACTATGTTTTATTGCCTTTGACTACAGCAAAAATCCTGAATTGGCATTTTTACTTACTGATTTCTTACTTTCATTTCTTTTGTTTTGTTTTGTCACTCAAAACTAAATTCGATGACAACAATTTAGAAAGATATAATTATAAAATCAGGTAACTTACAAGGATATAGTTGTAAAATCATATTCAAAAGATTTTGAAATTTTCCTCTTTTTTTAATTTTATTAACAACAAACCATTTCCCACTTTTCTGTAGTTCTTGTTTTCTCTTTAGTTTCCTTTTGCAATTTTCGAAACCAGGAAACTTTGGGGAGGTGTATTAGAGAATTTAAGATTTAGATAAGAAAATAAACCTCTCATTCCTGATAAACAGCACTGTGGCATGTAGTAGTTTGTGTCCCAATCTCAGCCGATCATGGAGAGCTGCCTACTAGAAGCAACTTCCGGCTTGCTAGCTCACCGCTGGTGGCACACCCTTTAACTTGCACATGCTCGTCACAAAAATGGTGTGGTTGGCACCAGTGAGAACTGGCTTGTTTTTGCTTTTGATTTTTTACTCAAGGGCACCAACCTCGTTAGTGAAAGAGATTCTCGATTTTCATCTCCACAGTGACTTTGGGAAGCACTATCAAAAACCCAAGGTAGTCAGCACCATATTTATGATTTATTCCAGAGATTTTTAACACCCCTTTTAAATTGGTACCCTAGGCAGTTTCCTGGATGGCCCATTGCTTAATTCTCTTCTCTATCTCAGGAATGCTGTGGAGGAATTGATGTGTCTAATCTGGTTTTCACAATGGTATACAGAACTCAAGAGTTGATAAAGAAGGAGTGTATGATTTGAGTACCTGTGTATTGATTCAAATATTAAAAGACAATTTTCTATGAGTTTTGGCTGATCATAGTGGGCATATACATTATAGAACAAAACCCATTGAGTGGGTTTACCTACCCTGCCATTTGTAAACAGGTGAAACCTGTTATAATGAATGTCAGAGGGCAGCTGTAGCCTGCAGGTTGAATACTGATGTTGAGGGCTATGTAATTACAATGCAATTTTATTACAGGACATTTCATATGTATAATTATAATGAGGTTTGGATAATTGAGAAAAATGACTCATCACAAGCAATGTCAGCCCATCTACAATCTGACCTTTACCTTTGTATTAATTAGAGCAAAACCTTCAAATAGAACTGGAAATGAAGGGTCACACACCCAGTATAAGTTCTCCCCAACCCTGGCTTCTTTTCCGTCCACTCATTGTGTGTATTTTTGTGGAAAACTCAACATTTTACTGCCTGAATACTTGTGGGTTCAATATCATGCCTCTTCCCCTCCCCATTCTTTATGCTTTAGGTCTTTTTAAAAAAATAATTTACTATGTTAGAACATACATAACACAAAATTTACCATCTTGATTGTTTTAAATGTATAGTTCGTGGCATTAGGTATATTTGTAATGTTATGCAACCATCACCAACATCGGTCTCCATAACTCTTTTCATCTTGTAAAACTAAAACTCTGTACCCATTAAACAATAATTCCCCATTCCTCCTTTCCCCCAGGCCGTGGCAACCACCATTCTACTTTTTGTCTATGATTTTGACTATTCTTAAGTACCTCACATAAGTGAAATCATACAGTATTTGTCTTTTTGTGACTGGGTTATTTCGCTTAGCATAACGTCCACGAGGTTCATCCATTTTGCAGCATGTATTGGAATTTTCTTCATTTTTAAGGTTGAATAATATTCCACTGTGTATATATACCACATTCAGCTTAAACATTCATCAGTCAATGGATACTTGGGTTGCTTCCACATTTTAGCTATTATGAATAATGCTGCTATGAACATGGGTGTACAAATATCTCTTTGAGACCCTGCTTTCAATTATTTTTGGATATATACCCAAAAGTGGAATTATTGGATCATATTGTAATTCTATTTTTAAATTTTTGAGCAACCACCATACTGTTTTCCACAGAGGCGGAATCATTTTACATTCCTACCAGTGGTGCACAAATGTTCCATTTTCTCTACATCCTCATCAATACTTGTTAGTTTCTGTTTACTCATAGTAGCCATTCTATGCTTTAGGTCTTAATAAGATGTCTCTGACTAGGATTGAGGGTTTCAGATCAAGTATAGAGAGTGGAGGCAGTTATATGTCTTGATACTCGAAAACACAAAACCAGGAGGTTTCAGATGCTGAAGAAAAATGCACAGTGATCACATTTTAGAATTTCAAATGAGAACAAATAGTCTGAAAATGGAACAGAATATTTGAAATCGGGACTGTCCCAGAAAACTTGAATAATTATAGCTGTAATGTATTTTGAGCACTTACTATGTGACAGGCACTGGAAAGAGTACTTCCCATGTATATTATCTCATTTAATCCTTTTGACAACCCTAAGAGGTGGATCCTAGAATCTTCATCTCTGCAGATGAGGAAACTAAGGTATAGTGAGGTTTAAACTACTTTCCCAGGCTTACAGAGCAATTAAATGGCAGAGCTGGAATTCAAATCTAGGTCAGTCTGACTAACTCTGAAGGCCTTTCTCTTAAGCACCAAGAGGCCCTGCCTGTCCCTTGGATGTTTATAGGCTCTAAATCATTTCTTTGCAGAAAGGATTGAAAGGTAAGAATCAAATCAATATTTCCATCTATGTACTACCTGCACAATTTTTCCATATTGAAAGACAACATAAATTATAGCTAGGGTGTTTGGGCATGCTCGCTCTCATTCCCTGGGGGAGGGGGTGGGAGTGGGGGTGGCAGCCTTCCCTACCTCAGGAGCATCCCCATAAGTCTATCTAGCATCCATCCTTGGCCAGCCAAGTTGGTCTCTGGAAAGTGAACTGCCATGGCTTTACCTACTTTAACCTCCTCATAAGCACTAATAATCATGAAATCATGGGTTGGATATTAGACATCAAAATAAATAATGCTCATTGTGAACACCTAAAATCATCTCATGTACCACCAAGGGTACATATACCATATAGATGAGAGCACTGATCTCCATGGATTTCTTTTCTTTTGTGTGTTTGTTTGTTTGTTAGTTTGTTTTTGTTTGGTGAGATAGGGTCTCGCTCTATCACCTCACCCAGACTGGAGTGCAGTGGCGTGATCACAGCAGCTCACTGCAACCTCCAACTCCCAGGCTCAAGCAATCCTCCTGGCTCAGCCCCCCAAGTAGCTAGGACTACGGGCACGTTCCACCATGCCTGGCTACTTTTTAAAAGTTCCTTGTAGAGACAGGACCTCATTGTGTTGCCCAGGCTGGTTTCAAACTGCTGGGCTCAAGTGATCCTCCCACCTCGGCTTCCCAAAGTGCTGGTATTACATGCATGAGCCACCACACCATGCCTGGCCTCTAAGTGACTTTCTACCCTTGACATTCAATGAAACACCTGACCTCTAAAAATAGTTTCAAAATCTTGAGACTGGTTTAGGCGGGATGGCAATTTGCCAATCCTTGCTCATTTTCTCTTCCTGTAGTCTCCAGTCTCTACTCAACTGTCCTCCATTTTCTGAGAGATTTTTCACAGAGTTTCAGAGAAAACTGGGCACTTCCAAAACAGCAAGCTGCTTCTATTAATATTTCTACAACTGCTGATCTTCAACCTCCAGCTCAGGTGTCACATCCTTAGAGGCGAGACACTAACCTTTCTTTGATCACCCAATTTAAAGTACTCCTCATAATGTTACCCTGTTTTCTTTTCCTTTTTCTTATAACACTGACTTATCACTATTTGAAATCATCTTCTCTGTTCATTTACTTGCACACTGCCAATCTCCCCACTAAATAATAAACTGGGGGTGGGGGGGTGGTTCCTGGCATCTAGCATCATGCCTGGCATGTAGTAAGTGCTCAAAGAGTATTTGTCAAATGAATGCACAAGGTAAACTAGTGATTCTAAAGTTGGGGTAGAGCCGTAGAGATGATGAAACAGAGGCAACACAAGGAAAGCTGAACTTTGAGTGATGTAATTTATCCAACTAAGGTAAAGTGGGCACTGAGCTGGCAACAAAACTATCTGAGGTACTCACACCACGCATTCCTTCTTGAGCTCTTGCTGTGTTCAGGGCATATCATGCTAAGCTGTCTGTTGTGGACTGACTGCTATTGAGCTCTGGGGCCTATGCCATTGGTAATCCTCAGTTTGAGTCATTGAACTCATGCTTATTGATTGACTACTATATGTCAAGCCCTGTTCTATGAGATACAGCAGTAAGCAGGACAAAGTTCCTGCCCTCTAGTAAGGGTCAAATCAAGATTAGGCACATAAATATATGGTGAGTTTTTCTCCCAGATGCCATTTCCTAGTGATCCTTTGACTTTCCAGCAAAACCAGATCTTTGCTCTCAAGGTGGTCTTAGAATCATCCTCCCCTACCCCAACACTCTTATATTGTTACTGGCTACCATTTATTAAGTATGCACAGTGTCAGGCACTATGCCGAGGGCTTTGCATGCATTATATGACTGAATCTTCCCCATAATCCCATGAGGAAGGTACTATTATTAACCCCATTTTACAGAGGAGGAAACCAAGGCATGCTGAGATTAAATGATTTCTAATGTCATGTGGTTATTATGTGGTAGAATGGATTCAAAGCTGGGCCAGGTGTCCTCCAGAATTGTGCAATGCATTCTCCATCCAGAGTCACTGTCCTTAACCACGAGTGTGCAATGATGCCTCATATATTACATGTGCCCTCCCTTCACTTAGGCAATCTAACTCTGAAGACTCTGGCAACCCAGATATTCTCAGCTTGTACGGTCTGCCCAAGAAGCTGGCAATAAGGTAGGCAAAAATATTCCAAGGTCTGACTCTGTGTGGTCCAGAATAGGAGGCATCAGTAGATATATGTTATGGAGCAGTTGTTGCATTTCATTACACCCTAGGAATGACACTGTCCTCAGTAAAGATCAAATTATTGAAGATATAGTTCAAAAGGAAAACAGTATATATTGGGACTTCTTTCATTTAAAAATGATTAAACACAAAACGATTAAAGAAAAGCTAAGGAAAACAGCTAGTGAATTTGTAGAGAAAATATTAAAAACATATCTCAATATAGGCAACTCAAATTAAGATACATTCATGCTACCAGCTCTATCATAATGTATCTTTTAGGTTCAATATAGTGCTAAAAGCTATAAAATATGTTTTGTTCTTACACTGATTCTACATTTTACTGAAATATATTCATTTTTCAGCGCCTTTTCAAAGTAATTTCTCTTACCTTATTTCATTTTAGTCTCATGAAAACCTCGTAAAGTAGATGAGGGAGGCTATTATCTTTGTTTTACATAAATATAAATTTAAGGTACAAAGAAGGCAAGCAAGTTAAAGTACACTAAATCAGCATTGCAGCAGTGAAATTTGGTCCACACCACCAGGGTGCAAAAATGTCACATTTCTTTATATTCTTACAACAAAATGCAATCTGCTTTGAGCCTTTCACCTTCCCAGCTGGATAAAAATTCAATCTCACTAGAGGCCCTCCCTCTGCCAAGGTTGTATGAAGACCCTAGCAAATCATACAGACCAGAACTTCTAGGGTAGGCCCTCTGCCCTTTTGTACGTACACATCATTGCTGATATATTTGTCATGCAAGTCCCGTTGAAGGTGGATGGGTGAGCTGTTTCTGTGCCACCCTTGCACATTGGTGGTGATAGTGGGGTGTTTTTGCTGAGGTTGGCAGCCTCACAAATAGCCTCCCTTAAGTGTACCATGTCTCCATTCTCCTTTGAGATCTTGCCTCTTCTTTGGGGCACTAAAAGAAAGTAAAGGTAGTCCTTAATGCTCATGGAATCTGCCGTTATTCCCATCTCTTTTCTGGTCCTGGAGAAGTTCAACTTCTATGTCAGACAGCTTCTCCCACCTCTACTCAAAAGTGCTCACCTGTTAATCCTCAGGGATGAGTCAGCATAATTTCTCTCAATGAACGTAAGGCTTTTGAAACTAAAAGCTCTGGATTCAGGTGATCTTCCAGGTGCCTGGCAACTTCTGCTTTTGACCTTGCAAACAAAAGCCCCCAAGAAAGGGGAATGTAAATGCTTGGCTACATTTAATTTGAGGGAGGGAAAAAGACCTACAACAACAAGAATAAGTTATAAAAGTTAATATCTGAATATATAATTCTGCCACAAACTTTATTACAATTCTTATTGGTAGTTTTTTATGTTAGACACGTTACTGGTAAGTCAGCAGTAACCACAGATCTACATTTTTGCATTTGATTTTTCAAAACACACAATGCTCCTACTGCTGTACTATATGTTTTATGCCATATATAAGAAGAAAAAGATATGGTTTTTGTCTTTGAGATGTAAAGAAATGAATCCACAATATGCTCTTTGGCAATCTGTTGCTGGTAACTTTCAGATCCCATACCTAAGGGGCTAGGATATTCTTTTCTTTAGAATACAAAAGAAATTCTGTCATAGGTAGAATTCTTTTCTTTAGAGAATGCCCTCTATGGAGAATACCTTCCTTTTTTTATCCTTCTTGCTTTCACTTAAGAAACATTATGTACTAGTCACAGGGCCAGAGATATAAAGACTCACAACAGTGTCCATGCCCTCAAGCAATGCAGACTAGGTGAAGGAAGAGATATCTACAATATCAGAGTGGCCTGATAGAGGAAGCAATATTTAATTTAGGATTTAAAGGATGAATTGGAGTTTATTAGAAAAGAAGTGGGTAGGAATGTTCCAGAAGGAGGAAACAGCATGGGCAAAGAAGGGAATAAAATAAATTCCCTAAAATAAAAACAGGGAAGTGAAAGCACATAGCATGCTCAAGGAACTGTCAATACTCTGACTGGAGTACAAAGTCTGTGGGGGATAACAGTGGAAAAGCAAGGCTAGAAAACTGGTCTGGGGTATGATTGTAAATGTTCCTATATACAATGCTAAAGAGTTTGGGATTCTTATAGGCAATGAGAAATTAACCAAAGGTTTTAAGCAAGGAAGTGATGAGATCAGAACGGTATGATCTGGATGTTTCTTCTGACACAAGTGGCAAGGATGGACTGGAGGAAGATGAGACTGGATACAGAGAGAGTAGTCAGGTGGCTCCTGGTGGAAGTTGATGGAAGTGGAATGGATTTGAAGTAATATTGATGGACTAAGCATAAGAAATGAGATATAAGTAACAGGGAAAGATAACTCTTAGGCCCAGGGAAATAGGTAGATGGAGATGGCAGTAACCAAAATAGGGATTACCCAAGAGGGCCAAGGTTGGGTATAATGAGTTTGTTTCAGATATGTTGCGTTTCAGGTGTCTTTGGGATATCCAGGTGAAACTATTTCATAAGCCAATTGAAAAAAAATCAGCCTGTAACTTGGTTAGAGAAGTCAGGGTTGGAGTTAAGAGATTTGGGAGTCATCAGCATATAGGTGTTGAGTGAACCAATGGCAACAAATGCAGAACAAAAAGAAAGGGCTGAGGATAAAGGCCTGAAGGGCAGGTAGCTGGAGTAAGAGAAGACCCTAAAAGATGCTGAGAGAAGCAGCAATCAGGTGAGGGCTAGAAGAGAAACCCAGGAGAAGAGAGGTCCTGAAAGGGAGGTGTCATGAGTAACACACAGAGTAGAGGCCAGATAGGACAAGGAATGGAAGGGCAATTTGGACATTACTAGTGACTTTTATTGGAGCAGTAGTGAGAGCATAAGCCAGATTGCTGTGGTTTGAGGGCTAAAGAGGAGATGAAAAAGGGGAAACGGAATATGAGAATTACTCTTTCAAGAAGGCTGGCAGTAAACAGAAATTGAGAAATAAGATGGCAGCACAATAGGCAAAGTTAAAAGAAAGATTGTTTAATATGGGAGAATGCCTATGGAAAGTGGAATGGAGATACGAGAGAGGAGAGGGAATCAAGTCTCACACAAATTAGTGGAGGATGGGTTTTAGTTCAGTACTTCTCAAACTATCTGTGGTGAAGGATCAGCTTTTTAAATTTCCAATGTGTCACGGACTGGTACTTCTGTAAAATATAATAAAAATGAATTACTGGAAAAAATACAGTGTAAAAACAAAAACATTCAAAATATAAGCCCCAGTTTTTCATTATTAGGTCCAATGAACATACAATTTCTTTATCAAATGTCTATAGAAGTTTATAAATTTTAACTCTAAATTTCAGTTCTTATGTTGTTGTGGATCGGTATCTAACAGTTTGAGGATTGGAAAGGGTCCACAACCATACTTCGAATAGCACTATTCTAAACCAGAGGTAGAGGAAGCTGGAGAGGAGGAAAGAAAGAATGCCCCTTCCAAGAGAGGAGGGAAGCAGGAAAGGATGGGAGAATAGAGAGAGAACTTTGGAATGGGGTGAAGTAGGGTGGAAGGAATTCCCACCTGAAAGTCATTTTTTTCTTGTGAGGTAGGAAGCTTGATTTTTCCGAAATGAGTAAAGGATGAAGGGGTTGGGGGTGGGAGGATTGGAGTATAGTAATGGCTTGAAACAGCTGCTGTGGGAAATGAGAAATGGAACTGAATAAAGATGAATAAAAGAGTTGTAAAACAATAGAGGAGGCCCAAATGAAGCTGGAAATCATAAATTTGTTACGGAGCCAATCAGTTCAATTTTGTGATTTTTTTTTTTCCTCGTAGTTTTGCAGCCTCAAAGCAGGGGTGGAGAAAACATATGGTGGAGTTCTGGTAATATGGTGGGCTAGGTATGCAAACTGACTCTCCCACAGAAAACAACTCAAAACACTGAATGAAATGCAGCAAGCATTTTCTTAAAGGTATTAAAGAGCTGGAAAGATAGTAAGGAATTATAAGCCCAGATCTAAGTGAAGGCAGAGATACGAAGTTACTTCTCTGAGAATGTTCACTGAACCTAATTTAAGCCTCAGGGAAAAAGCCATAAGGGATCTGAAAAGCCAAAGCAAAGGACCTATCCAAGGTGGGATGTCTAATAAGGTTCCTCCCTAGATAAGACTGGAATAAGAAAGAGCTAAATCATCAGCATACTAGTGAACCAAAAATAACCCCCTAAACACACACACACACACGCACACACACACACACACATGACTTCGAGGAAGGCAGCTGTGGTACTGAGTGGAGGGAAGGGGGCACCTGTTCTGAGAGACTGTAAACACAATTTCATCTAATAAAGGTTTATAACCTAAATTTTCATTACCTAGGTGCTTCCAAATACCTCAAGCTCAGAATTTAGTTTAAAGTAGACCCAGACTGGTAGTGTCACCAAGCACCTGGCAGAATGCAAACCCTCACTGCTGGAACCTACCCTCATCGTATTCCCACAAATAATTTTCCAAAGAAACGAGGAGGAACTTAATTAAAATCCAAAGCATACAACGAAATAAGGCACCATACATAAGACAAATAGGAAGTTCAAAATAAGATAGATTTGAATCCAAATATGTGAGTAATTATATTTAAATACGAATAGACTAAATGCTTGTGTTAAAAGATAGTCAGACGGAATTTTCAAAATCCAACCATATGCTGTTTACAATTGAAGTATAAAGATACAGAAAGATTGACAGTAAAAGGATGGAAAAAGACATATCACACAAATACTAACTAAAAGAAAGCTGGTACTGCTATTTTAATACCTCACAAAATAGATTTGAAGCAAAAATTCACTACTAAATATGTGGAGGGTCTTTTTTTAAAATAAAAATCCAATACAACAAAAAGATACAAAAATGTTAAATTTGCATGAACCTAATAACCTCAAAATAAATAAATCAAAAATTAACAAAAGTACAAGGAGAAATAGACAAGTCCATAATCATGAAAGATTTTAACTTATCTCTTTCAGTAATTGATAGAATAAATAGACCACAAAAATCAATAAGAATATAGAATATTTGAATGACACGATTAACAAAATTGAATTAATAGGGTATAGAACATTGAATCCAACAATTACAGAATACATATTCTTTTCAAGCCCCTAGAGAACATTCACCAAAATTGACCATTATACTGAGTCATAAAGCAAAGAATTGAAAGAGTACAAATGACATTCTACAATCAAAATGCAATGAAGCCAGATATAAACAACAAAATGATAACTAGAAAAACCACATATGTTTGAAATTTTTAAAACATATTTCTAAATAAACCATAGGTCAAAGAAGAAATCATATTGGAAATATAAAATATTTTGAACTGATCTTAAATGAAAATTCTACCTATCAAAACTTGCGGGATGCAACTAAAGCAGTACTTGGAGGGAAAGATATAGCCTGAAATGCTTATATTTGAAAAGGAAAAAAAAAAGGCTGAAAATGAAAGAGGTAGGCATCCACCTTAAAGAGCTATAAAAAGAACAACAAAATAAATACAAAGAAAATATACAGTGAAGTTGATCCAGGATTAGGGGTTGGCAGAGCAGATGTGGTTGAAGGTAACGAGTATGAGGGAATTGAGGAACCTGGTGAAAATGTAGGCAAAATGACTCGTAATGGGGATCAAGCTGAGCAAGGAATGGCAGTAAAGTGGAGGAGGGACAAGGAGGGGATATCTGGAAGATTGGCGAATAAAGAAGGGTCTAGGGACATCAAGGTCAAAAAGACATGAGATCACAAAGCAATTTAATGGGCATGAGGTAGCGAGAGGTAGATAGGAGTTTTTGATCTGCATGGATTTTTTAAATTAAAGAGTTTATATACGATACAGTTCTAAGTGAAGGAAATATTTACAGTGTGACCATGTGAGTGGGGTCCTGAAATGGGGTAGAGTCCTCTTAATTATTTGCTTATAAGTCTTAATCTTACTCTAAACTGGTTTGTAAGACCTTACAGGATAGGAAACCATCTTACTCATCTCTACATCCTCATCGTGGGGTCTGGCACAGATAGATGCTCAGCAAATGCATGTTGAATTGCATGAGCTAAAGATATTAGAATAGATCAAGGAACTCTGGAGCCAGGATGTAGAAGAGTCATCCCTATTGATGTTCAAGTTCTTCAGGCTTGTAAGAGGAGCTGAAGACGCTAAGCTAGGAGCAAGAATCCCTGGCAAATGGAGGGGAGTAATCTAGAGGTCGGGAGATGACAGTAGAGAGAAATTGGAAAAGGGTGGCATAAACACATGGTGTGCCTTCCAGCTTACTGATGGACTCTGAAGGTATATTTTTTGCATATGTAAGGAGGTCAGACATTGTTTTTATCTCACTTGACATACATAATCCTCCAAAGTCACCACCTTGTTTGTCATCATCACTGAACATAGTCACAGGCCAGAGGTTATGCCCGGCATGCACAACAGTGTCTTTTGTCACTATGTTCCAAGTGTTGGCAACAGAATATATGGCATCCTTCATGCTAAACTCCTTTTGAAAACCTTCCACACGCATGCCTCTGTTCACTGCTACTAGCATGCTGCTCAAGAAAGTGTTATTATATTTACT
The DNA here is from genome assembly GCA_004363605.1 of Indri indri. Taxonomy (NCBI): domain Eukaryota; kingdom Metazoa; phylum Chordata; class Mammalia; order Primates; family Indriidae; genus Indri; species Indri indri. Next base: position 33,579 of record RJWJ010008164.1, on the reverse strand, counting down.
CTTCATTGATGTAAGGATACCTTAGTTACATGGCTGAAGTAATGAAGTCACATTTGGCGGAAAGTACATGGTATAAACTGTAGTCAGTGTCTTTCTGGGGCAATAACACCAAAATAGTGATGTTTCATCAGCATTATAGACTTGTTCTGGCACCAGATTTTCATCAACAACAACTTTGGCAAACTGGTCAATGAATTTCTCCTCTGCTTCATGATCAGCAAATGCTTTATCACCACCGATCTTTAAAAATTCAGTGCTGTGTCTTTTCTTAAATTTCTGCAACAGCCTATGGAATATTCATAGTTTTCTCCAATTTTCAGTTCATCATGATAGAACTTTGCTTGTTTCGTGATCAGAGTATCATTAAGTGGTGTGTGTTCACTGTGATACTGATGGATCCACTCTTTCAATACACGATAAAGATCTTCATTTTTAGTTTTATGCATTTTTAAAAAAATCTTTCACTAACTTCTCTTCATCACTTTCAGCACAAAACTTCAACAGTTTATCCCTCTGTTTCTTCAGATTATATATGGTGGTCATCCCAACACCATAGTCTTCTATAAGAAATTTCATACTTACACCATTGTCCAGTTTCTCCAACAGCTTGACTTTCTGTACTATAGATAACCATAAATGCTTCCTCTTTTTCTTATCACTGTCACCCATAGGGTTATCTGCCAGTCCTTTTGACATTTTCAACAATATCTTTACAACACAGGGCAGAGAATAAGCATAAGTGAGTAATGCACGTAGGTCTTGGCCCACGTAGGGCATTGTAGGGAACCTGCTATTGGCATGTCTGGCCTGCATATTTGCCATTTTATTACCCTGTGGGTGTACTTGTGTGGGGGAATTTGTGCATGTGTGGAAAAGATATATCACAGTTGAAGGGGGCTGGGAAGTACTTTTTTTTCTTGGGGACATTGAATAAATTGTGTGTTGTATGCCTGCATTTTGACTGCAACCTGTCACATGAGGTCAGGTGTGGAATTTTCCACTTGCGGCATCATGTTGACACTCAAAAATTTTCAGATTTTGCAGCATTTCAGATTTTAGATTTTTGGATTAGGGATGCTCAACTTGTATGGATAATGGGGTTAGAAAAGGCTTCCATTTAGGAAGGTCATGAGAGAAGCAGGCTTGTCAAAGGAAAACAGTTTTCAACAAGACAGTGTAGAACACAGTTAGGAATAGATATGGCAGAACAGGCAGAACTGGTCTTGTAGTGGCTCTGTCATTTACTATCTGTATGATCTTGGGCAAGTTAGTTAGACTATCTAAGTCTTGATTTTCTCATCTGTAAAAACGGAACGATGATAATCATCCCAACCTCAGAGAGCTATTGTGAGGGCAAAATAATATACTACACAAAAAGTCCTTAGCACAGCCTGGTATATGGTAAACACTTAATAAAATTAGCTTTAAATGAAGAAAATAGCCACCAAGGAAAAATTCCATTGCTTGAGTAATTTTTCCAGACCAAAAGGTCCCAATAGCAGTAATAGTTAACATTTATAGAATGACTACTTTGTGTCAGACAGTATGATAAAGATGTTATAAATATGACCTAGTTTAGTCTTTATGATAACCCTATGAGGAAAAATAGCATTATTTCCATTTAGGAGATAAGTAAACTGAGGTGTGTAGCATACGCTGCTACATGTTCTCTCCTCCCATTCTATTCTCCCTTTCTTTATCTAGGTAAATAGCTAGATTACATTTCCTAGACTGCTTTGCAGTTAGGTAGAACCATGGGGCTAACTTTTAGGCAATGCAAATGAACAAAAGTTATGAGTACCACTTCAGCTAGGGCTTTAAAAAGAGTGAGTATACCTCCACGCTCTGCATTCCCTTCTGCCAGCTGGATGGCAACAAGGCTCATGAGATGACAAAGTCACAAAATGGAATTAGCCTGGATCTTTGAATGACCCCATGAGATGACCCATCTGACTAAAAGGAATGGAGGAATACCAATTTAGAACTGTTAGGTGAGTAAGACATAGAGTTTTGTTTAATTAAGCTATTATATTTTTGGGTCTACTTTTTAGAGCACTTAGTCTACCTAACTAATACAGACACTATGCTAAGCACTTTCTTTTTTTATTTCAATAGATTTAGGGAGTAAAAGTGTTTTTTTGTTATGTGGATATATTGTACAGTGGTGAAGTCTGGGTTTTAGTGTACTCATCACCCAAATAGTGTACATTGTACCCAATAGGTAACTTTTCACCCCTCACCCCCCTCCCACCCTCCCAATGTGTTCAGCATAGAGAATACCAAGGGTGTGGCCAACTGAACTTTTTTTTTTTTTTTTAAACGTAGTCTCACTCTGTTGCCCAGGCTGGTTGGAGTGCAGTGGCATGATCATAGCTCACTACAGCCTCTAACTCCCGGGCTCAAGCAATCCTCCTACCTCGGCTTTCCGAGTAGCTGGGATTACAGGCATGAGCCACTGCGCCCAGCTTGCTGAACACTTTAGACACATTCTTTTATTTAATCTTTACAACCATTTTATGAGGTACATACTGATATGCAATTTAAGAGATAAGGAAAATGAGGTTAGGTAACTTGCTTGAAGTTGTGCAATGAATGGGTGATATGCTAAAGGCCTGAGAATAGATGTTTGCTACAGCCCCAGCCAAGCTATGCCCAAAGCAATCACTAGGTCCTGCTGTGATTCTGGAGAGCAAAAGTTTGCTGAAGCAGTAAAAATACAACATCAAAATTTTCGCTGGAACCCTAAGGTTGGTTTATTTATTTATGTATTTATTTCAGAATGTTACGGGGGTTGATCAAGTTGATTTACAAAATTAACATCCTTCTTTTTTGTTTTTCAACTGTCTACTTCTCTCACACCATCACTCTACAAACAGCATTAAAAGCACCAAAACCCAGGCATCTTATTGCCTGTCTTCTTCCTGTGCTCATCATTTCCATCCAGCTCAGTTCTCTTTCTTCCTTGGCTGGTCCTATCATATTGATCTCCCTATTTGTGAGACTAGAAAAGAATAGCAATTGATGCTTTGGGATCTCAGTATTTGGGTCTGTCCAAGAATTACTTGTAAGTCTATTTCACTGAAGACTGTAATGATGACCATCAAAGAAATAATACTGATTAATAATAATAATTATTATTATTATATAATAATTATATTATAATTAATAATAATAATAATGATGATGATGATGGTAATTATGACCACTTACAATATCTCTAGAAGTTATCCCTGATTAAATAAAAGCCCTCCTTTGACCCAACATTCCTCTCCAGCTACTATCTCATTTTTCTGTTTTCGTTGGAGCCGGATCTTTTAACAGAGTTGTCTGTACACACTATCTGCAATTCCTCACCATTCACTCTTCCACCCTTTTCAATCTGGCTTCTGGCCCCAACACCCCAATGAAATTACTCATGTTATTGCAACAAGCAACATCCATATGGCAAAATCCAATAGACACTTCTCTATCCTCATTTTATTTGAGCCCCCTGCAGCATTTAACATCATTAACCATTCCTCTTTCTTAAAAGATTTTCTTCTTTGGATATTACAACACAATACTCTGTTGGATTTACCCCTACCTCACTGGCTACTCTTGTTTAGTTTCCTTGGCAGATTCATTCTAATATTGTCCTACCCTCAAGGTTAAATCCTGGTCTTCTCTTTTTTCTTTATATTACTTCTCTATGTCATATTCTCCAGACTGTGGCTTCTAATTCTATATATATGCTAACTCCCAAATTTATTTCTCTAGTCGAGACTTTTCATCTGAGCTCATAACATACATATCTGTTTACCTACTTGACATCTCCATTTTCATATCTAACAGACACCTTAAATTTATTATGTCAAGAACTTTTGATATCCTCTGAACCTGCTCCTGTCCTTATGTTCTCTACCTCAATATGTCATTACCAGTTACTTAAACCAGAAATCTAGTCACGATTATTAATTCCTTCCTTTTCCTCACCTCAACAAGAAATCTATCAGTAAGTCTTGTTGAGTCTATCACCAAAATTTACATAGAATCTCTCCCTTCTTTTCATCTTAACTGCTAACACCTAGGCCCAGGCCTATCATGGGTCACCGATGTCTTCTGACTGATCTCCTTATCTCTGTTTTGTTCTCCTTCATTACATTTTCAACACAGTGGCGAAACTGATCTTATTAAACTCTCCAGTGTATTCCCATTTCTCTTTGAATAAAAGCCAAATACTTTATCATGGCTATGTATGATCTACTCTTGAACTTCAATAAGAAAACAGAAGATTTGAACAACACTATACACCAACTAGACCTAACATATGTTATTCCACCCAATAATAGCAGAAGATATAATCTCAAGTGTGCAGGTAACATTCTCCAGGATAGACCATATGCTAGGCCACAAAACAAGCCTCAAAAAATTTTAAAAATTGAAGGCATACAAAATATATTTTTTACCACCATGGAATGAAATCAGAAATAAATAACAGAAGGAAATTTGGGAAACTCACAAATATGTGAAAATTAAACAACACACTCCTAAATAACAAATAGGCCAAAAAACTCACAAGGGAAACTAGGAAATACTTTGAGATGAATGAAAACAAAACCACAACATATCAAAATTTATGGGATGCAGCTAAAGTAGTCCTTAGAGAAAAATCAACAGCTCTAACACCTATATTAAAAAGAAAGAAATAATTCAAATCAATAACCTAACTTGCCTCCTAGGAAACTGGAAGAGCAAACCAAACACAAAGAAAAGAGAAGGAAAAAAATAAAGATTAAAATGGAGATAAATGAGATACAGAATAGAAAAACAATAGAGAAAAGTAATAAAACTAAAACTTGGTTCTTTGAAAAGAATAGCAAAATTGACAAGCCTTTAGTCAGACTGACTAAGAAACAGAGAGAGAAGTCTGAGATTACCAAAATCATAAACGAAAGGAGGGGACATTACTACAGACCTCACAAAAATAAAAAACGTTATAAAAGAATACTATGAACAATTGTATGAGGACAAATTAGATAACCCAAATGAAATGGACAAATTCCTCGAAACACACAAACTACCAAAATTGACTCAAGAAGAAAGAGAAAATTTTACCAGATCTATAACAAGTAACTATTAATAGATTGAGTCAGTAATTTTAAAAACTCCCAACAAGGAAAAGCCCAGGATCAGATAGCTTCACTGGTAAATTCTACCACACATTTAAAAAATAATTAACACCAAATCCTTCTCAAACTCTTCCAAAAAAAAAAAATAGAAGAGGAAGGAAACTTCCCAACTTATTTATGAGACCAGTATTATCCTGATAACAAAACCAGACAACAAACACCACAAGAAAACTCCGGCCATTATCTCCTATGAATATAGATGTAAAAATCCTCAAAAAAATACTGGTCAATGGATCCAGCAAAATATAAAAATGATTAAACACTATGACCAAGTGGGATTCATCTCAGTACTGGAAGGATGGATGGATGGTTTCATCCCAGGATTGGTTTACTATCCCCAAATTGCTTAATGTAATATACCATATCAATAGTATAAGGGACAAAAACCACATGATCCTATCAATAGACACAGAAAAAGCATTTGACAAAAATCCAACCTATTATGATAAAAAAAAAAAAACACTCAACAAACTAGGAATAGAAGGGAACTTCCTCAACCTAATAAATGGCATCTATAAAAAACCCACAGCTAACATCATACCTAAGGTAAAAGACTTTCCCTCCAAGATCAGGAACAAGATAGAGATGTTCACTTTTACCAATTCTATTCAACATTGTACTAGAGGTTTTAGACAAGAAAAAGAAATAAAATGCATCTAGAGTGGAAAGGAAGAAGTAAAACTATTTATATATGATATGATCTTATATACAGAAAATTCTAAAAAATATCCAATATAAAACTATTAGGACTAATAAACAAGTACAGCTAGGTTGCAAGGTACAAGAACAATGTAAAAAAAAAGTCAATTTTTAATACAGTGAATAATTCAAAACTGAAATTAACAAAATGACTCAATCTACAGTAGCATCAAAAAGAATAAAATACTTAGGAATAAATTTAACAAAAGAAGTGCAAAATTGTACTATGAAAACTATAAAACATTGTTGAAAGAATTTAAGAAGACCTTAATAAGTAGATAAAAATCCTATGTTCATGGATTGGAAGATTTAATATTGTTAAGATGTCAATATTTCCCAAGTTGATCTATATTCAGTGCGATCCCTATCTAAATCCCAGCTGGCTGCTTTACAGAAATTGACAAGATAATTCTGAAATTCACATGGAAATGAAAGGGTCCTAGAACAGCCAAATACAATGTTGAAAAAAGATGAACAATTTGGAGTACGCACATTTCCATTTTCAAAACTTGCTGTAAAGCAATAGTAATCAAGACAGTGTGGTGCTAGCATAAGGAAAGACATATAGATCAGTAGGATAAAATAGAGAGTTCAGAAATAAATCTTTACATTTATTTTTTTATTGGTTTTTGACAAGGTTGCCAAAACATTTCAATGGAAAAGGAAGAGTCTTTTCAACAAATGGTGCTGGAAAACAACTGGCTATCCACACACAAAAGAATGAACGTGGATCCCTTCCTCACATTACATACAAAAATTAACTCAAAATGGATCAAAGACCCAAATGTAAGAGCTAAAACTATAGAAATCTTAAAAAGGAAACACAGGTATAAATCTTTATGACCTTATATTTGGGTATAGTTTCTTTAATATATTATCAAAATTATAAGCAACAAAAGAGAAAATTGATAAGTTGAACTATGTCAAAAATAATAACTTTTCTTGCTTCAAAGGACACCATGAAGAAAGTGAAAAGATAACCCAAAGAATGGAAGAAAATATTTCAAAATAATATGCCTGATTTAGGACTGGTAGCCAGAATATATAAAGAACACTTACAACTCAACAATTAGAAGACAAATAACTCAATATAAAAACGGGCAAAGAATTTAAATAGACATTTCTCCAAAAAAAGTTATAAAAAATGGCCAATAAGCACATGAAAAGATGCTCAACATTGTTAGTCACTGGAGAAATGCAAATCAACACCACAATGAGGGGAGGAGGGGATGGATAAATTCACACCTAATGGGTACGATGGATGATGGGCACACTTATAACTTTGACTCAAACTGTACAGAAGAAATTCATGTAACCAAAATGTTTATACCCCCATAATATTCTGAAGTAAAACTAACTAAATAAATAATGTATTTTTTTAAAAAAAACACCCCACAATGAGATACCACTTCACACCCACTAGGATAGCTATGAGCTATAATAATAATAATAATAATAATAAAAGATAAAAACAAGTGTTAGCAAGGATATGGAAAATTGGAACCCTCATTCACTGCAGGTGGGATTCTAAAATGGTGCAATCAGTATGGAAAACAGTCTGGCAGTTCCTGAAAAAGTTAAACATGGAGTTACAATGTAAGCCAGAAATTCCACCACTAAGTATATACTCAAGAGAAATTAAAACATACATCTGCACCAAAACCTGTTCATAAATGTTCATTGCAGCATTATTCATAATAACTGAAAAGGGCCAACAATCAAATGTCAATTGTTGAATGGGTAAACAAAATGTGGCATATCCATATAATAGAATACTATATTCAGCCATAAAAAGGAATGAAGTACTGGTAGATGCCAGCTACAACATGGAGGAACCTCAAAAACGTGATGCTAAGTGAAATAAGCCAGACAGAAAAGGGCAAGTATTGTGTGATTCCACCTATAGGGAATGTCCAGAATAGGTAAATCTATAGAGACAGAAAGGAGATTAGTGGTTGCCTGGGGTTGTGGGGAGTGGGAAGCAATGAAGAGTAACTGCTAATAAATACAGACTTTCTTTTGGGGGTGGTGAAAGTGTTCCAAAATTGATCATGTTGAGAGCTACACAACTGCATGAATATTCTAAAAAAACATTGAATCGTAAAACTGCGATGGGTGAATTTTATGCTGTGTGAATTATATCTCAATAAAAAGAAGAAGAAAGAAACAACCAGAGAAGTCTGGGGGAACCACGGAGCAGAGTGTAGCACGGGAAATTTCAAGTCCCTTACAGAAGCCACATGCTACTGTGAGGTATCTGCAGTAGACATGGCAGCTTGGGTGTTTTAGAGGCCCATCAAGAGGCACACACACACACACAAAATCCAGAATTCCTTGTGGAATCTTGTGGAGGACGCAGAAGGCAGCTGAGGATTAAGCAGCAGCCTACTTGCCAGGCAGTTGTTGTGGCATGGGGTGAACAGCCCCAAAGAAGAAGCTGTGGGGTGGATAGCCAAAGTCAGAGGCTGGATGGTGGATGTGGCCGAAGTTTGGAGGGTTAGAGACACTACTAGGATCTGTGGTAGGAACCCTGAATGGTAAGCAAGGAGAGACAGCTGAGCTTCCTGACAAAATCATTGTGCATTACTCATGCTGAGAGAATAAGCTGTAAATTGTAGACATTTAAGCGTGGATATAGTGAGGCAAAATGAGCTACACTTCAACCAGGATCCAGCAGAAGTTATGGGGATCAGATTTCCACTCCTCAGTGCCATAAGTGAGTTTGAACTTTAAATCAAATATTTGCACAAAAGAGACTTTTAATTCAGAACGGACTTTTATATTTTAATTGACAGTGTTAATCCTCACCCTGCCCAACCTGTGCTTCCAACCAACTGGGATAGGTGCTCCAGGACACAATGAGATTAGTTACAGGAAAACAACTATATTTTTAGTTATAGTTTAGATATAGTTTAGTTATATAGTTTATATATTGGTTAGAGGTGAGGCACAGTTGGATTGTAGTGTATACATTTTCATACCCCAGTATATGCATAGAGAGTAGTAGATGAATTCTTTTAAAAAGAGAGAAAAGAGAAAAACAGTCAAGTAAAGATTTTCCGAGCTATAGTAGACACCTTCATGTTTTGGTTGCTCACAACTCCTCTAAATACCCCAAATAATACTCTTTTTGATTATCTCCTCCCTAAAAAGCTTTCCTCTGCAGTGTACGAACTATCCTTATTAATACTTCCACATTCACAGTAGATATTAGCATATCTAAATCTCATTAGAGTTTATAGAACCTCGTCTCAAAGAAATAGGCAGCAAAACAACATTCAATTAGTTTGCACTTCAATTGACAATAGAAGATGTAAATGAAACAACTAGAAAAGTGCACAAAGTAGATCATGGTTCTTTAGGAGGCAAAGATCTGTTTTGTAATCAGGAAAACAAAAACTGATCAATTTGAATTGAAAAGTAGGTAAAGAATTCCAGTATTTACTCACATATTCACTCAAATACAAAAGGGAACTGATCACCACCTCCACCACCACAACCATGTGTTATATGTGTACAAGGTTAGATCAAAGTGGTAGCTAAGAATATTACATTCTGCAGTTGTTCAAGGATGACAGTTGAGAAAGTTTGATGACAGAAGATAAAAATAACACTTGTTTAGGCATAATTGGTAGGGTTTTTTTTTTTTCAATGAACGATGTGAATTTTCCTCATCTCACCCACAGCCCCAGAAACGTAACAAAATAATTTTGCAACATTAAGTTCACTACCTCAGGAAATTATAATTATTCTTGTTTTCTAAAATGGAAAATAACTATGTTGTAAACATGAGAATAAATTGAGGCGATGATAATATAATCAGTAACTATTTGGCTTAATTCAGTTTCTAGTTTTATCTCATAATGAATAATATGCATAAGCTCTGTTCCAGTAGTTTCTCCACAGTTGTGAAACAAAGCTTTGACAAGAGTTAGTTAACCGCAATTTAGAGGCAAACGCAGAAGCAGAAACGCTTACAATTTGAATGTGTTTTGTCGACAAAGAGACTATGGCCTATTTACTTTATTTTATCTAAAAGAAACATGGAATCTTTAGCTCCCAGCTTGACAGTCAGTTACAAAGAGCAGAAGGCACCTTAACGTTTCCTTTGGAGGTTATTATCACTGCACTCCAGTATCAGCAGTGGGTAGAAACACATGTGCTCTATCATACTTTGACCTTTATACTTCAAGTCAAGAGAATCCTGAGCAAGGTCAGTTGTTTTCCTATCCAGCGTGCACTTTGCATAGATGTAAAAAAAAAAAAAAAGAGACAGAAACATTTTCACAGAATTTGTTCTGTGGATTTCATTTATGTTTGAATGAAATATGTTTATTTCTATGCTGGTGACTTTGCAAGTAAACAAGGCCAGGAGAGGCATTTCCTCAAAGGCTAAAAGGAGGCATTACCACTACCACCACTACTTGCCAGAGGATTTATAAAGCATCTTGAGGCTCAAAGTTAGTATGGGAGATGAGCCAAGCTCCGGGAAAGTTAACACAAAGAAAAAGGTTAGTGGTTTTTTTTTCTTTTTTTTTTCCCCTCTCTTTCAGCCAGCCAATACAACAAAGTGCTTAGATAGTAACCCCTAGCGGTCAGGTAATGATGTTTTTTCTGCGATGATCACATTTGGGTTTGTCTATTTTCTTTATGTTGGTGAGGTTTGGAGTTGGAATTAAAAATCCTTGGGGGAAAAGCTATTTTTGTAATTCAGCTGGGGTGTCCTTGTCTTTGGGTTTCCCATTGCATCAGTCCCTTAGCCTGGCACAATAGCCATGATAGAGCTTTGTCTTTTAGATGTAGTGCAGAACTAAGGACATGACTACTGGTGCTTATTAAAGATTCCTTGCTATTTTCACAAGAGTAGGGGCGTTAGACTCTTGTCTACTGGCCAAATTCTAAATTGGGAGATTACATTCTGCTTTCCTAAATTCCCCTAGCAGAAGCAGCAATCCATGGTATCCTACTTTGCTTCCTGTGCTAAACCGTTGTGTGATGTCATTAAATGGCTCTGGTTTTCTACTCTAGAAGTGATCACTTAAGTGGGGTGTGGAGTAAATTGGTACCTATTGCCTGGTATTGTATTCAATCCAGTCTCAAACGAATTGAAAGGTAGATTGTGATATTTAAGGATAAAGTACAAAACAAAACAGCCTAACAACATACTAGTTGTTGTGGTGCTTTAAAAAAAAAAAAACAACAAAATAAACCAGTCTGCTTTCTCTTCTGCAACATAGACAGAAAAAAATTTAAGGCATTTTTTTTTTTACTCCACTAGTAGTTGACAGTGAATTGTTATTTGCCTCAAATATAAGGTTAGTTCTAGCAGTGATGAGATTTGAGGATGAAATCACATGTCACAAACCAATTAAACAATCTCTTTTGTCTTTAGGCTGCATTTAATCATCCCAGACAGTTGATTTATTTCATAAAATTTTGGGGGGAGGAGATTCCTTATCTTTTCTTGTTAATGTATTTCAGTGTCTCTCAATCTTTCCATAAAAACTTCCTTATTTTTGTTTAACCTCAGTTCCACATACTGCAGTTTAATGTCACTCTCTTTTGTCCATCACTAACCTCGTTATCATATATTGCTATTGAGAAGCAGTATAGCATAATAGCATGGTTTTTAGAATGAGACATGCCTGCATTCCAGTCCTGGCTCTGTCACTTTCTAGGTGTGTGATGTTGGTCAAGTTGCTGCTGGGGTTTAATTGCTTCATTTGTAAATGAGCAACTTCAGAGCATTGCTGTGAAGATCAAATAAGATATGATTTTGAAGGATTATGGGGTAAGATGAGGCATGATACTGGGCACCTAAAAATGTTCAATACATAGTAGCTATTTATCTGATTATGGACAACATATCTGACTTAATTCATAAACTCTTTGAGAGTGGGAAGCATACTTCCTGTGTATGCCCTGGATTTCAACAGAAGTACAGTGTTGTGCACATAGTATGGTGCAGAGGCTCAATATTTACTGAATGAATACACTTCTTTTTGTTTTTTTTTTTTTCCTGAGTGGAACGAACAGCCCCCCTATCTGCAAGATCCCACACACTTAGATCAAAGGTGACAAAACTCAATCAGTCTTCAGTTTCCAAATATGCAGATACCTGACTTTGTCTAGATGTTTTGGCATGGTGTAGACACAATACAAATAACTTATACTTTCTATTTCTATCGGGTTCATTTCTATGAATTTTAACAGTTGATTATTGTTATTTTTTTATTAAGGGCATCTTAGGTGCCCAATTGACTCAATCATATACGTCCTCTTCCATTCAAGTATTTTTTATTATTTCAAAATATTACGGGGGTACAAATGTTTTTGGTTACATAGATTGCTTTTGTTATGCATCCAAGCATTCTGTAATTGAGAAATTTCAAAAATGAATACTAAGAACTAATTATATATGTGAACAAAACCTTTTAACTTGTGACTAAGTACACTACCTGCCCTATTTACCTCTAAGATCTGCACTACAGATATGTTCCTAATTGTTTTTTTCCCCAAGCCAAAAAACAAAAACAAAACCCCAAAAAGCCCACCACTGCCAAGTCCAAAAGCACAATTAACATCTTTGAACCACTGAGATGTTGGCTAGGACTTTATTTTTGGCTTTTAAACTTTTTCACAGGGCTAGGAGGAAAAGCTGGGGAAACAAGTACAAGATATATAAATTCACTCGAGCTTGAATATTTGTTGATAAGGAAAAGAAAGAGTATTGCTTTTCTACCATAATCTTGGAAAACCCCTGGTGCGTGCTTAGGTTGGTATTAAGACAACGCAGCACGACCATTTCCCCGACTGCTTTGTACACACTTTACAGGGGCGGTCTCAGGTGTGGAGCTCTGAGCACCTGCTTGTTCACACTCCAACGTTCAGAAACCAGTGTATCGGAGGCCGGGTGGCTCAGGTTCCACGTAACTGTGTTCAAGTGTCACTAGCACTACATGCAGTGGAGGTCATCGGTGCTTTGGGACCATCGAGCTGCGCTTTGGGACTTGGATGCTTACTTCGGACTTTCTCCTTTCTTCCCCCCGTCACTAGTTTCCCTTTCCCTCCTTCCTCCCCGGGCGTGCCCACCTCCACCCCTTGCTCCCATTCTCCACAGTCTCGCTCTTGTTTCCTTCACCTTCCTTTCTAATCGGTTTCCCGTCTTCCATCCTCTGCCGCCGAAGGGTTTGGAGCTGGGGCTGGGATGGGGCTGGGGATCGGAAGCGCGAGTTGGGCGGGACAGGCGCTAGGAGCCCAGCCGAGACAGCGCGGGGCGCGCGCCGAGGCGGGGGCGCGCGCGGAGCAGCCGCGTGGCCGGGCAGCCGGGCTGGGGAATGGCGCGCGCGCGCCCTGAGAGCCCCTGGCGCGCCCCCGGCGGCCGGGGCCGCAGCGTGCTCGCCCCCGCCGTCAGCTCGCCTCACTTATGGGTCGGAAGCGCTGCGTGGGGGAGACCGTTCCAAGATGGCGGCGGGTTGCTGCGGGGTGAAGAAGCAGAAACTGTCCAGTTCGCCCCCCTCTGGCTCGGGTGGCGGTGGTGGCGCCTCCTCCTCCTCCCACTGCAGCGGAGAGAGCCAGTGCCGAGCTGGGGAGCTGGGACTAGGAGGCGCCGGTACGCGGCTCAACGGGCTGGGAGGTCTAGCCGGAGGAGGTAGCGGCAGCGGCTGTACCCTCTCTCCCCCCCAGGGCTGCGGCGGCGGCGGCGGGGGGATCTCCCTGTCGCCACCTCCGAGCTGCGGAGTGGGGACCCTACTTTCTACCCCGGCCGCCGCCACCTCTTCCTCGCCCTCCTTATCGTCCGCCGCCTCGTCCTCATCGCCAGGCTCCCGGAAGATGGTGGTGTCAGCAGAGATGTGCTGCTTTTGCTTCGATGTGCTCTACTGTCACCTGTACGGATACCAGCAGCCCCGGACCCCCCGGTTCACCAACGAGCCCTAGTGAGTACCGTGCCCTCTGCCGCCCTCTCCCTTGCGCTTGGGATGGGACTCAGAGTTAAGGCAAAGTGCGAGTCCTCCTCCCCGCCGCCGTCTGCCCCTACCCCTCTAGCTGTCCGGTCCCCCGGAGCCACTGGACCTAAGTAAGGGCACCCTGCAGCTTTCTGCCCTCCGAGGCAAGCACCCCACACTTGGAGCAGGGTGCTGCTGCAAGGGATGGCCCCGTGGTTCCCAGAAGTGTTCGCTTTCTCTTTGCGATAACTTCCAGGAGTTTTTACCCTTTCCTTCAGTACTTCGCAACCCCTACTACTCCCCCACCCCACCCGGGTTTTGTAGATCTGGATTACTCAAGGTATTGACTTCTCCTCACTTTGGTTTCCATTACCCCAAGTGCAAGCCCCGCCAGTATTCCTGCCCCGCGTACCTTGCACTTGGAGAGCTACTATCCCATTGCAGGGTGAAAAATAGCAGCTATCCAACTTCTGTTCTGCTCGTGATGGAACTTAGCTCCGGAGCTTGTGAGGTTACCCATCTTTTGCTCCGGGGTTCCTTGTGCCCTGGGAAGTGGGGAGGTTTTTAAAAACACATTTTCCCTTACTACCTATTTTTATCCGAACATACCCATTAAAATGTGTTTCTAGTGAAGCGAGCGCACCGCCGGCTTCCTCACATTTGAAGAGTGAGACCTTTTTTTTTTTTTTTTTTTTCTCATTCCACCGTCTGGGTAATAGCTCATTCAAAGAGAGCTGTCCCCACAGAGCCACTGTCAGTTTGTACATTAAACGTGCGTTCGCTTTTGTGTCGATTTCACTTTTAAGAAATCTGTTATACTCGACGATTTAAAAAATAGTTAAACAATCGAACAGTAAATGTGTAGGAATTTTTATGGTTTCCTCTGGTTTTGTACTTTTAATTATTTTACCCTTCAAGTGTGTGGTTGAAATTGTTTAAAATAACATACAGCTAAAAGCCAGGTTAATTCTAATTCCTGTCCATTTGGATGTGTGGGAGATGTTGCATATGTTTTTTTTTTTTTTTAATGTGTAAACTGAGTGTAAACTGACTTTCCGAGTTAAATGCTAGACAGAATGTAAAGACCAAGAGAGGGCAGAATGAGAAAAAGGATCATTGTTTTTATTATGAGTACTTAGCATCAACAAGAAAAATATAGAAGAATTTCAGTGAAACTAGTACTGAAGGGCATCAACCCTTTTTCTAGCTAAGACAAGTGCCCCTTGTCCTCCATATCATAAATACCTGAATTGATGTTCTTTTTAAACTGCTTCTTTTCATTTTGGGAGATTAGGGGACAGGACTACTGCATAAGTGTAAACACTTCTGCCTAGACTAAAAATATTAAACTAATATGTAAAGTGGAAATTACAATAAAGTGTCCTGGAAATTGTGCATTTGTATTGTTTTCTTTGGCTTTGGTACTTTGTCTTTAATTTCGTATGACTCTTCTGTGGTCTGTGCATTTTCTTTTAGACTTAGTTCATCTTTGGGCATTGGTTCATGAGAAATGCATGAAAGGGCATCTGGGCGGACACTTCGTCAAATAAATTAAATATCTTTATAAATTTCACTGTGTTAATTCTAGGAGCTTAAATCCTAAGTCCACACCTTTACTTAGCCAGATTATTTTTTTCGTTAAGAAGTAAAATTCATTTTGCGAAGACTGCCATGTAAAAAAATCTATGAAATATTTATTAGCTTGAGTCACTTATTTGTGACTTTTCTGCCTTCTCTTGGATGTCTGTGATGTATTAAAGCTAGTCCTGGGATGATACTTAGCTTGGCTCTGCAAAGTCATGGGACTGCAAAAATTCACTCCTGTTTAGTTCTTGAGCTGTTACATGAGTTTGGCAAAGGCTGTTTTAGTATTCACGCTCCATTGCTCCAAAGCATATGAGAACACACTTTCAGGAGGTGCTATTTTCACACATTTTAAAGTGAGTTTGGGTTAACTCAATGACTATAACAAGAATTTTTAAAAGGAAAGTGGGCTTGACCCGTTCATACAGAAAATGCTTTTGAAAATATCATTTTAACAGTAGCCACTTTGCACATGTATTTAGATATTGTTCTCCTCTAATACCCCAGCTGCTGGATTTTTCATGGAATTAAACAGATAAATAACACACACTTTTGACCACTGTGGATATGTTGAAACAGTGGTGGAAAAATAAGAACTATTATCATTTAGCAGGCTTTGAATGTATCATGTTTTCTGCAAAACAACTAGAGTAGACACAGAATATTGACCAAGTGGGGAAGAGGACTGTGTCTTGTTTTCATTTATCTTAAACTCACTTTTGAGGTGTACAGTGGAAATTCAGGAAAATTTCTTGATTACGGGAGGGAAATAACTGTAGTCATTTGATGGTGCCTTAGTAACCACCACACATTTTTCTTTGTTTTGCATATTCAACAGCACTGTGTAGTTATTAGTGTGGCCTTATGCTAGGTGCCATAAGACATAAGTAGACATATTGAGATTTTTTTTCCCTCAGAGTTATTAATATGGTGTAATGAGCAGTGTGTTTCAGGTCCTGTCTTTGTCCCCCAGAAGATGTGCTTTTGACAATTTCACATTCTCATATGTAAAAGCACAGTTTTCGTCCCTTCCTAGGACCTTTCTTTCAGAATGTCTGTAACTGGTGAAATCTACTTTTTATAGGTTTAGATGTTAGAGATTCATCAGTTACACTTCCACTCTGAAAGGCTGTTAGAAATTTCTAGTGATGTATGTGCTTCAGGGTCGGGGGGATGTCAATATGAACAGGCTGTATGGACACAAATTCTTCACTGTTGCTGTTTTTTGAGTACCTACCCTATTGCAGAGAGCATTGTACAGGCAGGTTTGTCCACGGAAATATGGTTCAAGGTGTAAGAAAAACATAACTGTAAGTGCACTCTACTATTTAAAATCAAAACTCTTGGATTTATGTGTCAGGGAGCCCAGATAGCCGTTTTATAGGAACCTGTTTGCTACTATAAAGGGATCCACTGTGCCAGGTGTTGAGCCAGGTGGACTCCAGAACAGTCATTCTCAACCTTGGCTGCACGGATGCCTGAGTCCCAGTCCCAGCGATTCTGATTTAATTGGTCTAGGATGGGGCCTGGGAATCAGGATTAGTAAAAGCTCCCCAGGTGATTTTAATGTGCAGCCGAGGTGGAGAACCACCAGTTATATTCTATTTAGGTCTTGAGCTTGGGATTAATTTGGTCTGGGGTTGTGCTTTGGAATCCAAATTTTATGAGCACCCTGGGTAATTTTGGTAAACAACTGATTTGGGAAACAGTTGCAATGTGGTCTGCAGAAGACATCACCTGGGAACTTGTTAGAAATGTAGGCTCTCAGGCCCCACCTCAGAGGTGCTGAATTAGAATCTGCATTTTAACAAGCTCCACAGGTGATTCTTATGCACATTAAAGTTTGTGGAGGACTGGTTCTCAAACTTTAGAGTACCTCCTAATCTCCTGTAGTGCTTGTTAAAACACAAATTGCTGGGCCCCATTCCCAGAGTTTCTGATTCATTCAGTGTGAGGTGGGGCTATGAATTTGCATTTCTAACAAGTTCCCTGGTGATGCTGATGCTACAGTTCCCAGGACCACACGTCGAGAACCACTGGGTTAGAGAGAAGTGAGGACCTGAATACGTACTTGAGCAACTGTAAGGGAATGGCAGTTTTTGCTGCCAGTTTCCAGTATTAAACTTCCTGCTTCTGTGTCACTATCCTTTATTATGTTCATTCTAACTTAGCACCCAGGAGATTGAGTGCTGCCAAGAGCATAAGAGTCTGAGGTTCGGCCTGGGGATCGGGGGAGGGAGGGTGACTTTTGGAAGCCTGTGGTATGATTTTTAGGTCCTTTTTCAGAAATTGTTAAATGTGAGGGGTATATTTTAGGAGTTAAAGTAGCACAGATATTATATCTTAAGGTGAGTTATATTGATTTTAATAAGTAAAGCCCCCTTTTGTTCCCATTAAATGCTTTTATGATTAGCTCACTAAATAACATGTGAAACGATTTTAAGAGTTTTTATTTATGCTTATGCTTGCTGGATTTCGTTTTAAGAATTTCCCATATTGACAAAGAAATATAAAAGGATCCTGCTAAGGCACTGGGATTGTTCAGTCTTATATCTTTAATGCTGTGTTGCATGTCACATCCTGTGAACTTTTTATTTTAATCATCTTACCACCTTTGAAGTTAATGTAACAAAGATTCTTTACTATTAAATGTCAGTAAGTGTGCTTTTCTATTGCATTGAATAAAATGTATTTTTTAAAAAATCCACTCCTGGATGTGCAGATTTTGAGAGATTCTGATGAAGTGTTGAGCAGTTAACTCTTTCTCATCTTGCCACACTAGTCAAATTACTGGTTTCAGCATGCTTGGGAGGAGTTTGGTTATGTTAGGGGAGTAGGCATTTTGTTTCACCAGAACAGTAGCAATCCTATTGCACTGTCAAAAAGATGATTTGATAATGCAGCTCAAGTTAAAGTGATATTAAATCAGCATTTTAAACATAAGCTATTATATTTCTTTTATGTCTTTTTTGATGAAGACCGACGAGCATAGCCAGAAGATGTATCTGTCTATCACAGATAATTCTACTAGGCGAGGACAGATTTCCTTATCCATGCTAACATAATGGTACTAACTTCCATTCCTTGGTCACAATGTGAAAAAGAAAAATATTGTCTGAAAAATTGTTGAGCCTTTTTGAGGGTATAATATGGTTTTCAACAATGTTGATTTCCATTGGAGGACAATCTGATATCCTGTTTTACTGAGAGAAAAGAAGGCAGGCATGTTCCCAGTTGTCATCTATGCTATAAAAATTGTCAGTGACTGAAATGGAAGGATGGAGAAATATAAATTACAAAATCGTTTTTATATCCATGCATAAAGGTGTATGTAGGGCAAGGTATATTTAGAAAAATAGAAAATAAATATTCAATGCTTATTTTACCTTCTCCCCCATATGGCCAAAGGGAGTGACAATCTAGCCCATAATTTTTCTTACTTATGAATTGTGTTTGTGCTGCATTCAGGTTTCAGTTAGTGGGTGAAAGCCAAGAAGGAATCTCTGCTGGGATGTCTCAGTCCAATGGGAAGAAAGACTACTACTGAAAAAGTGAAAAATGCTCTGTTAACACATGCATGAGTTGTTTTTCTAAGTATGTGTTTCTCAGAAACATACCAACATTCACATTGTTGTCTTTTGAAAACTCTACACTTTTTGAAATTGAGCTTGTGTTACAAATACTAAAATCTTTTACTGCAATGGATTATATTTTTGAAGTCAGTTACACTTCCATTTATAGATAATTTTAGTTTTTGGGAATTTATATGTGTGAAACACTAAACTTGTGTAATGAGATTAGTCAAAGTTCCCAAGTTTTCCCGATTTCAATAGGCGTTATTCTGTACTCTTGATGTCACACATGCTTGCCTGTTACAAAGCAGCACAATGACCAGGGCTTTTACATTTAAATTTTCTTAAATAGTCTCTTTTTCAAACTTGTGTAATAATGTCTCTTTTTGATACTGTTCTGAATCAATTAAGCTAAGTGAGCGAGGACCAGCAGTAAAACCCAGTGGCTGCCAAGAATGGACCTTCAATGTGTAAGCTGTCTTTCCACAATCAGTAATTGGGCAGTTGCTCACAGGACACTGGAGACAGTGTGGGAAGCCAGTGGTTGTGTAGGTGGGAAGAGTAGATTCCCAACAGTAAACTTATTTAGAGTGGAGCTTCTGTAGTTAGTGTTGCTAAGAGCAAAAAGGACCCACAAGCTTATGTAGAATAAAGAAAAGAACCCAGTGGAAGAAGTATAATGTAATAGTATAGCTGGTTGGAGCATATTTTATGTTTGGTCCAACTATAAGTGGCATCTTTTGTATCAAGTGTGGGTGTATTTTCTACAGCTCTTAACGTATCATACTTTCAAACTTGCTCAACCTTAAAAATGCTAATGTTGAATAGCTGAGTGGAAATTTTATGTCACTGGAAAAAAAAAAAAACCACCCTGTTTTTTTTAAAAGCATATACGTTATGCTGAGTTCCATGGTAGGAAACTAGTGAAATGGAAGAAGTAGTCTTATCCTCACAGAGCTTGCAGTCTTGTTCAAGCTATGATACAAATATTGAAGTTGCTTAAAATGCTTACAGAGCAACATATACATGATTATAAATTAATAACATATAAATAAAATACATAAGCATGGGAATGACATGGAATAAAGGAGAGTGGTCAGGAAGAAGGCTTTTGGGAGGGATAACTTGAACCAAGTTTTTAAATGGGAAAGGTACAGAGATTATTGGTAAAGAGTCCCTATGACCAGTGAATCTTGAAGTCTTACTTGGTTCTCAAACCGGTTGCTGTCACCGCCACACCCCTTGCCACAGTAATTGGGGATTCCCAGCAGCTGTCTTCAGTCAGCAACTTGCACTCTCAGCATTCTTCATACCACTCCCCTTGCTCTGGTCTCTAAGATCATAAAACTTCAAGGAAATTAAAAGTTGTGTTGGGAACTCTCTGGGAAGGCTGGATAAGAGATTTTGCATCTGGTTATAGTTTCTTGTATTAGGACGAGAACAGTATTTGTAGAATAGTCCTTCAGAGTGTCAGATGAATTGGAAGAAGAATGTCAAGCTAGGAGAGATCAGCTCAGCTTAAGGTTATGAGGGCAGTAGGAAAACTGGCATTGAAAAGTGGGAAAGTCACCCCAGGAGCAGAGTTTGTGAATATAGGAACATTGCAAAATTAAGAATTGGAAGAAGTTATCAGCATATGCAAGGACTTGTACTCTAGGGCCAGGTTTTGTGTAGGAGTGGAAAGATTGCAGCTCACCTGTTTTTTGGCTTTCATCATTGCCTCTTCTTTTCTTGGCTCTGTGCCTAGCTAGTCTCGTGCTCAGGAAAAGTTTGTTCAATAGTTCTGTTGGAATGGCTATGAAATTTGGTCACAGGTATAAGAATACTCCCCTCCCCTTCTTCACCTATTCCCAACTGTATCTAATTTAGGAGAAAGGAGGAGAAGACATGTTGGTTTATATAATTTGGATCAAGTATAAAGATAGCTTGGATAGCTTTTGTATGAAGACCTGAAGTTAGGTGACTGCATGTGAGTAAAGAGGCATTGCAGAAAAAAAAAATCTAACAAATTCCCATTGCTGGGGGAAGTAAAAGGGAGAGAGGCTTTGAACCCGATTCAGAGTTTATAAGCCTGGGCAACCCGGAGGATGGTGGTGCTGTGAAAAAACATCAGGGGAAAATGGAAAGAAACAAATGGTTGGGCAGGTGAAATCAGATTTCTTACTATGTGTGGTTCCAAGTGTTGGCAGTTATCAAATGTCATTTTTTTTTTAATTAACAGAACCACAGAGCAACGACAGAACTATTGTGATGTTTTTTTGACCCTTTGGGATCACCCCAGCCCCCTTCCTGCCAATTGTGACTTTGAACTGCTCCAATAGGTAGAGATCGGTGATAATTTTCAGCTTTGTATTGCTAGTAAAAATACCTGGCCAGAATGTTAGGTTTCCCTAATGTAG
The DNA here is from genome assembly GCA_004363605.1 of Indri indri. Taxonomy (NCBI): domain Eukaryota; kingdom Metazoa; phylum Chordata; class Mammalia; order Primates; family Indriidae; genus Indri; species Indri indri. Next base: position 12,211 of record RJWJ010008164.1, on the reverse strand, counting down.
GTTTGTACATTTCCTCAGTGTTCAGGCTTATCAATTTGTACAGTGGTCAGTGATTCTTATATTTCCTTATGTGTATATCGTAGCACAGCCTTGAGCTAAATAGAGCCTTGTGGCAGACCGTCTTAGGAACTTGTAGTTTCAGAACTTCAATTAAAGGACATTTCTAAAGGACTAGAAGTGCTGTTTGGTACTAGACTCTAGGTTCTGTGTCCTTAAGCTTAGAAAGTAATATAGCTTGAATCAAGCTGGATCTGTTTTGCAGCTTTGCTCAACAATGAAGGATAGATGTTATCAATTGGCAGGATCAGCCATGTTGCTTTAGGATCTGTGCAATCTTCAGTGGATGGGCATGTGTGAAAAGTCGTGCTTGAGTTCAGGCTTGCTAATATTAGTTTTTTAAAATAAGGTCTGTGATAGTCTTGATGATTCTTGCCTTTCCCCTATCTGTTTCATTTTACAGATAATCCACACTGTGACCCAAAGCCACATGCAGTGCTGGGAGAGCACAGTTGACTGTATTATGCAATATCCTGCCAGAAGATGCTGACCAGCTCTCTAGTAATGGAAAGTAGTGAGATTGACTTAACAGCCTATATAGTTCACCTTGCCTTTCCATATACTTTGTATGTGATCTGTAAGCATGTGACACACAATTCTAGTATCGTATCTTCTATTGGGATCTTGGGTTGCTGCAAGGTGGTAACATCAGATTCTCTGCTTCGCTTCAGGTGTCAGTGAATCTTTGAGTCATTCTTATAGAATGGAATCTATGAAAACTAGGTTTTGATGCTGTTGGCCTAGCTAGGGGTCCCACAGCACTATGTCTGCCTCAAAGAAATGTTTGTGTACTAGTCATGTTAGTGTGTTTCTTCTCTGTGACATCATTATTGCTTATAGCAGCCTAACACCCACATGGTTAGGTATAGGTAGTTTGGGGTACAGATAAGTTATGTAGCTCTTGGAACCTGAACCTCAGTACATACCTCGTTGTAGTAAGGCAAGTACCCTGTGTGTGCTGATTTTGAACAACAGTGAGGTAAGTGTTTAGGTGAAGGGTGCATTTTTATGTCCTTTTTAAATATGGTAAGTGGAAGATGGCATTGGTGATTTATTCACTAAAGAAGAATTTCATGAAGTCTTCTGACCTTTATCCATGTTAGAGTGGTGCTCTCAACACATTTCATGAATTTTCTCCTGATAAAAACAAAAATAAAAAAACTTGCCACGGTGTCTTTTGCATTAAAATAAAACAAGCAAACAAAAAACTTGCCACTAGCTTGGCCAGGTACTCGATTTTGTGAAATAGCTCTTTGATGTTAAGAGTAGATACAGGGCAGTCAGTGGTTAAAATTTTTTGTTCAGTTTACAGATCCATTTACCCCCACACTCTTCTGCTTGTCAATTCAGAAAACCCTCACAAGAACAAATGGGAATGATACTGCTTCTATTTCTCTGACACTAATGAGGTGATACGTGGTTTGTGGTATGTTTTACTCCACAGACTCCTCCAACTATTGCCCTGTCTGGCAAGTTGTTTTGCAGGAATCCACTCTTCCACACTGAAAGCTTTGGTTATGTGGAGAAAGAGAGTCACACAGGGCTGGAGGCAGGAATAGAGGGCACATGGGAATTATGGAGGAAGAAAAATGAATTGTAATTAAGTGAGGTGAAGGCCTGGATTCAGGGCAGAAAAGGGAGACTGGCCACCTGGTCTGGAGCAGGAGTACTCCAAGAGGCATGTTTTATATCACATAAACCTAGATGTCCCTCCTTTAGGACCAATGGCCATGACACACTTGTAAAAAACTAATTATTCCTAGCAGAAGCAAATGCATAGCATGAAGTTTAATAAGAGGACCCGCTATGGGTCCTTTGAGTACTTCCAAGAGACCACAATGAAAACTATTTGTACAACATCATCAGAATGAGGCCTCTACATAAGTTTGGAAGCTGTGGGACAGGTAGCCTTAGTATCCCCAAATCAGCACAAATGTAGCCACTTTCTGATCATTATCCTTTCTTATTTTTCTTGACTTGTCTGTGAACATAGTGATAAATCCTCAGATATTAAGATAGATATTATTTTTAGTCCTGTACATTTATGTATTAATAGCCTCTACTTAGATTTATGACATTTCTTTCATACAGCTTGTTCCCAGTTATCCTCCATAACAAAGATTATGGAACAGATAATATTAATGGGTAGACCCAGCTATACATTCTGATTGGCTGCAGAGTATAGTCATACAAAGGCACATACTCATGAAATTATGGAGGAAGAAAAATGAATTGTAATTAAGCGAGGTGAAGGCCTGGATTCAGGGCAGAAAAGGGAGACTGGGCACCTGGTCTGGAGCAGGAGTACTCTAAGAGGCATGTTTTATATCACATAAACCTAGATGTCCCTCCTTTAGGACCAATGGCCATGACACACTTGTAAAAAAATAATTATTCCTAGCAGAAGCAAATGCATAGCATGAAGTTTACTAAGAGATCTTAACAGGAGCTACTATGGTCAACCTAATTTGTAAAGTATATTCTCACAGATACTGGAGTGTCAGCCATTTTTTGGTTAATCAGTTTTTCTTTAATTATACACATGTATGCTGATTTTATTTTTTATTGTGGAAAAAACATGAGCTCTACTCTTAACATTTTTAAGTATATGGTACAGTATTGTTAAGTATAAGCACTATGCTTAGCTTATTTTTTTAAAGGTACATAATAGTGGCTCTACCTAAAGCAACTCATTTTTCATAGGAATTTTGGGAGTCCTTTTATTAATCTTACAAATATGTATTAGAGATGCACACAACCTATTTACAAGAGAGTCTAATTTAGATTTTGAGGTATTTATTTTTCCAAACTTATTAAAAATTATATATAAGCTATATTAAAGGTGTTAGAAATAACCATTTTAAAATGTGTTTCAAGCTAGTAGTATTTCAGTTAGTATTTGACCTGGTGTTTATCATTTACTTTATTGGTATTCTAATAACAACTGATTGTATTTGAAAAGAACTTGATTTTCTCACTTTCCTTTTAGGTTATTCTTCTCATCCTGTGTTCTTTAGGGCTTTCTGATGAATTTGCTAATAATAATATAAGGAAAAGTCTTTAACAGGTAGGAGCTTTGCCTTTGTTCACCCACTTTTAAAGGTGGAAGGACTAAGGCAGTCAAGAGAATGTCAGTTTTAACAGTTCCTGAGGAATGTGTCTGAGTGTATGTTTTCTAGATAGATGGAAAATTGGAAGATAAATCGCATAATGGGATATTGTAAGTAAGGCCTTTAAGTCCATATGTATATACAGGGTGTCGCAAAAGTGTCCATACAAAGGAAAAATTTTGTAATGAGTACTTTGTAAATGTACATTTAGCTATAATTTACCATTTTTCCTACGTATGGCAACTTTTGGGACACCTTAAATATAAATCACTTTAGTTAAGCACTTCTTATTTATTTATTTATTTATTTTTTGAGACAGAGTCTCACTCTGTAGCCCAAGCTAGAGTGCAGTGGCATCGTCATAGCTCACTGCAACCTCGAACTCCTGGGCTCAAGCGATCCTCCTGCCTTGGCCTCCCAAAGTGCTAGGATTATAGGCATGAGCCACCACGCCCAGCCTAATTAAGCACTTCTTGAATTTCTTATAGTGTACACACTTGTTTCTAATGAAAAGCTCACATCTAAATGTGGCAGTGGCATCTGTGAAATAATAGATACGGTCAAGTCACGGGTCTTGAAAGTTGTTTGTTTGCCCTGTTGTCTGCACAACCAGTATGAGGTTCTCTTTCATTAGCTGGGGTGTAGCCAGTTTTTAATATTACCACTGAATTGTAATGCATCAATTTGGATTTTGGAGCAGTTTCTAATTTCTATTTAAAGATGGCTTTGCAGTTCTAAATAAGAAAGTAGAATTTCCACCATGATTACCCCTTTGCTTACAAAGTTTTAAAATGAATATTTGTTCAAGCCTCAAGTTTTGTTTGCCAGAATTATCTTAAGACAGGGTGTTTTATATCAATATGTATCTCTTATTCAAAGGCAGTACTGTTCTTCCTGTTATGGTTAGTTCTAATATTTCAGTTCAAGAAGTAATATAGCTGTTGTAGACAGAACACTGTGCTAGTCCCCTTTTTGGGTATGGGTGAGAGGTTCATAAAATAGGCATAAAGCCATGCTTTATGTCCTTAAAAAGCTTGTAGTCATATTGATGAGACAAGATTCATGAAACAAATAATGAGGTCACATATGATTCAGTGGCTGAATGAGTGATGGAGACAATGAGGTCTATAGGACTCATTGTTTAGACAGACTAATGTGGGCTGGGATTGTACAGGAGGGCTTCATGGACAAAACAGGATTCAGGCTGGGTAGAACTTTCATAGATGGAAAAAGCATCTTAGGCAGAGAAACAACTTAAACACAGAGGTCAGAAGGAGCATTATATAGTGGTCAGTGGGTACCAATCAAAGGTAGATCAAAATGGAGGAGAACCTAGTGAGAAAGGGGACCTGTCAGGAGATTGTAGCTATAATTCAGGCATTGGAAAATTAAGGTCTACCAGTTAACAATTTTAAACTGTTAATGGTCTATGAATTGCTTCTTTCTTAGTAAAGTTTCCCTTTTGTCCAGTTAATTATGCCTCAGCGGCTCCTTTAATGTCGTGAATGTCATAAAGACTGGACTAGAGACTGGGAAATAACTCAAGCAAGAGTCTGCTGTGTAGACAAAGTGCTTTCATTCATCAATAGACATTCAGCATAAATCAGTTAGATTAACATTGGTTATATCACACTTTGCCTGAGTGCCTTTTATGTTCAGTGTTCTATTTTCTTCTGAACTTCAGCGTCTCAAATGTGAAGTTGGAAAAATTGACTGGCTGCAAAGATTATATAATTTAGAAATAAACTACCCTAATAATTATAGAATTAAATGGTTTAAACCACTTTTTTTCTCCCTAAATTAATGAAGAAATTTTACTTCACTATTGCAAATTTAACTGAGATAAGGTAGGTACTGGGGATTATAATAGTTTTAGGAGGATTGTATGCTAATTATTGAATGATGTCATTTATGAAATTAGTTTAAACATAAATTAGTCTAATGGGTGTGCTCCTTATGGTTCTTAACATGCACTATTTAAGAATGCTACCACTCTAAGAAACAAATGATATAAACAAACTTTGTAAAGGTTTTATATTAGTATTTAGAATAAAAATTCTAAAATAGTTTCCTAAATTACAATAGAGGAGCATATTTTATTTTATGTTGAACAATGATTACTCTTTGAAGAAAAAAAGAGCAAAGTTCTCAGTCTTTAGCTGTTTTGACTGTGGCAAGAGAACAAGCAAATCCCATTTTAAAGTGAAAAAATGGGTGTAGGTCCAATGGGTCCTGGTTCCTGTATCCATGGGCTGTTCTTAGAACCTTTGCTTGTATTTATTTCAGTTCAGTCTAGAGAAATTCAGGTCAGTTCTTACAGAAGAGGAGTGGTTTAGTCTTGAAGGTTTCTTTCACTTTCATGAAGAGTTATAATTATTTACCATTTCATAATAACCCTTTATTAACCCTTTACTAATTTAAATAATTTGTACCAGCCCAGCATGGTCTCTGGTGCTTTCGTTTTCTCAGAATTGTTATGTTTATTATTTGAATACTTTTCACTCCAAATCTCTTCTACTGCAATTCGAAATATAAATTTAGGAAGACCCTTCTCTTCCCCTTCCTCAATATATTTTCTCTCTGGAGCTTTGCCACTTTCAAGAACAGTAGCTTTGAATAGTCGAAGGCCTGGTAGCTTTGCATTATAGAATTTTTACCCACTTAAATTCTAGCAGTGTTTACCACTTTGTATTATCTAGAAAGTTATTTACTGGTCCTGCTGGTTTTCCATTTTGGGGAGGTGGTGGAGTGATGGGGGTGGGGAGGTTATAAATTTATGACTTCCGAATTTTTCAAACAGTGGATTTGAGTATCTAAAGGAGTGTATAAACACTAACTGGATCAGTTTTTGATTCAGGGCAGTATAAATCAGAAAGGTTTCTAGAATTTTTTCCAGGGAGATTTTAAAGCAGAGAATAAGTGAGATGTTCCATCATGTTCCCTTCTGTGCCTTACCTGGAAGTGGATATCTTTTTCTCTTGTGTATAACTGAAACCATAAGATCTTTGTGGACTTATAGAATATTGTTTGTTATTTAGGGACTGACATGGCTATATGTAGCTGTATGCAGGAGGGTAAGACTATGTGTTTATGGTTCTCAATGAGGTATGGCATACACTTTAATTACCTGGTTATCTTTTACTCTGTGGTTCCATTCCTGTGGAAGATTGGGATGTTTGGAAAACTACTTGGTACTGTATTTCTTCTTTTTCTACTGTTTTGTTTTAAACTGTAGGTTCCAAAATCTTTAGATAAATGTTTCTTTTTTCCCAGTATGTCTGTGTTCAAGGGTTTTTAATCCAGTGTCTAAGAATGGATTTTAGAAGGTTGGCAAACTAATGAAATTTTATGCAAAATTTTGAGCATAAGTACATTTTTCTGATTAAAAGTTTCATATGTTTCATCAGGTTTTCATAGAAGCTTTCAATAGCACTGGCTTCTTAAGGATATTCAAAGGTTATCAGCTAACATTGGCTGGGAAAGTATAAGTCTGCTTCTTAAACTGGGGCATTACTGGAAACCCCCTGAAATCTATTCTTGGACTCTAGATTAGGACTCCCTGACTGTAGACATATTAGGAAAGAAAGAAGAATTTATCTAAACATATTGGAACCTGTAGCTACGTGGTGGTGTGCTACAGGATAAATGAAGCCACAGGGTAAACATAGTGTCTCTTTTTGGACTATCAGTTTTCCAGAAATAGAACATAAATTTGATATTGAAGCAAAACAGGTATGTCGTAGTGTAGAATGTAAAATTCACAAAGATAAAGCATTACAAAGAAATTTGCCACTTGCGATGGGCCATTTATGGTAACTCTCCTCAATTCCTACCCATTCATACCTTTAATCTCCTTTGTCTACAGTGTACATCAGTTGAAAAGTTTGAAAAATCTAATCTAATCTATTGGCTCAGTGATTGTGGACCAATGAGAATCCTATGTTAGAAATAAATGAACATATCACAGATAAGGGCTAACTGTAAGAGAAAACTGATTTCCACAGTCCACTAAGTGACTATTATGTTATTGTCACACTCGAAATAGCCTACATTTGGAAAACAAAATGAATACCTTTTGACTTCAATAGATATTTCTCCAAAAAAGATACGCAAATAGCCAGCAAGTACATGAAAAGGTGCTCAATATCACCAATCATCAGGGAAATGCAAATCAAAACCATGAGATACCACCTCACACCTGTTAGGATGACTATTATCAAAAAGACAAGAGATAACAAGTGTTGGCGAGGATGTGGAGAAAGGGGAACCCTTGTACACTGTTGGTGGGAATGTAAATTAGTATAGCCATTATGGAAAACAATATGGAGGTTCTTCAAAAAATTAAAAATAGAACTACCTTATGATCCACCAATCCCACTTCTGGGTATATAGTCCAAGGAAACCAAATCAGTAGCTTGAAGAGATACCTGCACTCCATGTTTATTGCAGCATTATTCACAATAGCCAAGATAACCTAAGTGTCACTTGACAGAAGAATGGATAAAGAAATCATGGTGTGTGTGTATACCTACATATACACAATGGAATATTATTCGGCCATAAAAAGAAGGAAATCCTGTCATTTGCAACAACACAAGTGAACCTAGAAAACGTTATGCTAAATGAAAGAAGCCTGACACAGAAAGACAAATACTGTATGATGTCGCATTTATGTGGAGTCTAAAAAAGTTGAACTCACAGAAACAGAGTAGAATGTATTTGCCAGGGTCTTGGGGGGGAGTGGGTAAGGAAAAATGTTGAGAAAAGTGTACAAACTTTCAATTGTAAGATGAACAAGTTCTGGGGATTTAATGTATAGCATGGGTGATGATGGATTTGTTAATTTGATTATGATAATCATTACACAATGTATACATAGATCATCCAGTTGTACACCTCGAAATATATAATCTTTATTTGTCCATTAAATATTTTTAAAAAGGAATACCTTTCTTTGTTTTTATGGAAAATTTTGATGTGTCTGTTCTCACATTAATATAATTTAGATAAAGGAAAACAGATTTGAAGAAACCTGGCCCAAGGGATTATAAGTTATCTTTAAAAGCACAAATACAATTTTAGCATGTAATTTCCCTCATAAAATGTTTCATGGCAGACTTGTTTATTTTGTAGATCTGAGTCAAAGCTGAATTTAACACATTAGTCTTTAACTTATCCAAAATTAATATCTTTTGGAAAAGAACCAACACTGCTTTATGACTCTTAAACCTTTTTTTATGTTAATCACCAACACTAGAAATTTGCTTTATTTGGGGGGCCTTTTCTTTCCAAAAACAAAATATTTATCACTTCTTGAGTTACTGCGTAGTTCATAATGCAAAGAAAACATTCAAGCCTAGTGAGATGATAGGATATCTTTACTAAGCAACTCATTCACACATATTAGAATTAAAGCACACAAGGTTCAAATTCTTCAAATTAATGTCTCAGCAAAATGAAAATTATTTAATCAAGGATCTTAATGGTCACTCATAAATTCCTGAAATTGCATATTTTAAGTCCATGAAGTCTGAAGATCTATAGTAATGAAAATGTACCATATTATATACTTTTATAGTATACTCACGTTTTTAAAAAATACATGTGGAATGGAACAATGAAACTGGATAAATGATAGCATCATAAATATCACTGAGAATACTGTTGTTGATTTTCATGAGTGATTTCCTCTATATTAAGTATCTGCTCTATTTGAATTGATTTTCCAAGAAAAGATCTTAATGACTTAGCAATCACTCTTACAGTGTTTTATACATTGTCATTGATTCTCAACATGTTTCTTCCTGCAACATGACTGTGTGCACTGTAGCATGACTCCCAAATCTGGAAGTCTCGTGTACAATTCTAAGTGCTACTTTAAGAGGAATAGTGAAGTTATATGGACATAGAAAGTATTATGTGTTTGTTCTCCCTCCCTCTCTCTCTCTTTCTCTTTAACACACACACACATACACAGAGGTATAAGGTTGTTTTTATATCATACCTGCAACTAAACTTATTTGGGGTCCCCCCAGAACTCTCCAAATGGAGAACCACTTGTAATAGGTTTGATACCTCCTAATCTAGTATTAAGATAATGCCATTATTGTCGTCAAACTTTTTCATTAATAGTCAATCGTATGTGATAGCATAGTAAATGTTATTTTAAAATGAATTTTAAAAATGTTTATGATTCCTTATGAAAGTCAAGGCCTAGAGCTTATAATCATGATTTTCCTCATTTCATCAAAGAAATACATTAAGATCTTTTCTTAGTAACCTTTCATCTGTTTAGTTATGACCCTAAGCATCAAACTAGTTGCTTGTACTGTCTGTCCTACCATGACTAGGATCAATCATAGTCTCTCATGTTCTTTTATTTAGAATTAAAATATGTGAATCTTTAATAATAAGCAATATTATAAAAATGTTTGAAATGTAGCCAAATATTGATAACAGTAAATGCTTTTTATTGCATCTGTTATAAAAAAACACACTTATTTCCTTGTCACCAAAGGTAAAATGGAATGTAAGCCAAGGCTGATCATATTTCTCTTTTAATTTTATAGATGTTCATGAACTTTAGTAGTTTACATATGGATATCACCAGGGATCCCACATATTTTGCTGGGCAATTTTAAGAGCTGATGGTGACAGTGTTTTTAGAAGATACCAATACCAGAATGATTTTCAAACTCAAAGAGGAGATTTCTGGAATACTGGAGTAAGGACCTCAGAAAATTTCCTCCTCTATAAAAGCAATGTGAACACTGGCAACAGTCGTCAAAAGCAGCTTTTTTAGAATTCTAAAAATTAACCAAAAGCTTCCAACGTGAGAAGCAATTATTCAATAAAATAGCTGATTTTCAGTAAGAACAGTAACCTTTATTTTGTTTTAACTTCCTGAATCCTATCTCACTTTCCCCAATTCCATAATAGCCACGATAGTCTTTTCACCACAGTAGTTGTGAAAACCTGCAGCCACTGAAGGGTACAAGCTCCCCAAATATCCTGTTCCCAGAGAATTTTCACTATTTGATATGTCTGGCTCACAAGGCTTGTGTTTACTTGATCTGACTCATACTCATTCAGCGGAGAAGCCCTATCCCCAGGACATTTGCTGAAAACAATCAGTAGCAATTGTTTTTAACACTGCATCTGCCTGAGGCGGCTGCCTTTGAGACCCTGTGCAAGCAGGAAGTGAAGGCTAAGGCAGAATTGTAAACTGCCAGAATGTGGAAGGCATGCCCCAACACAGGCCCCTTGGCAAAGGGTGAAAGATCTCTTAATTCAAAACATTTTAGAAAATCTGTCCGTCATTAGCTGATCACTAAGCTAACTGAACAGAGTCTTCAATGGACACACATGGCAGGGAATACAGACATTATGGAATTAGTTCAGGAAAGTCACTGTGACTAAACAAACAGTAACAACAACAAACCTTGGGTAGAGGGAGATCTGATTTCCAAACTTGCTACATTATATTATTTAAAATGTCTAGTTTTCAACAAAAAATTAAAATACAACCCAAAAAACAGTAAAGCATGGCATATACTCCAGAAACTAAGCAATCAATAGAAACTGTCCCTGAGGAAACCCACATATTGTGCTTACTAATCAAAACTTTATGTCAGATAATTATAAACATTCAAAGAACTGAAGGAAATCTATGGCTAAAGAATGAAAGGAAAGTATGAGGATGATGTCTCATCAAGTACCAATTATCAACAGAGAGATGGAAGTTATAAAGAACCAAATAGAAAGTCTAGAGTAGGAAATTATAACTGGAATGAAAAATTTACCAAAAGAGTTCAACAGTGCATTTGAGCTGGCAGAAGTAAAAATCAAGAAACTTGAAGATAGGTTAATTGAGAAACCAAAAGAAAAATGAAGAAAAATGAACAGAGTCTCAGAGACCTGTGGGGTACCATCAAGTGTACCAGCATATATATAATGGAGTCCCAGAAGGGGAAAAAAGGGATAGAAAGAATATTTAAAGGAAAAACACCGCAAAATTTCCCAAATTTGACAAACATTTTAATCTACAATATTCAAGACGCTCCATGAATTCAAAGTAGGATAAAGTCAAAAGAATTTACACCTAAACACAATGAGAGGCTGAATGTTGAAAGACAAAAAACTGAAAGAATTTGAAAGCAGTGAGAAAGAAGGGACTCATCATGGACAGGTCATCCTAATAAGCTTAGCAGATGATTTCTCATCAGAAACTATGGAGGCCAGAAAGGCAGTGGATTGGAATGTTCAAAGTGCCGAAAGAAATGGACTATCATCCAAGAACTCGATATCTAGCAAAACTACCCTTTATAAATGAAGGAGAATTAGGACATTCCCAGATAAACAAAAACAGAATTTGTTGGTACAGACTTGCTCTACAAGAAATACTAAAGGGAATCCTTCAGGCTGAAGTGAAACTCGATATTAACATGAATGCACATGAAGAAATAAAGAGCACAGGTATAGGTAACTACATAGGTAAATACAAAGACAATATAAAGGTATTTTTATTTGTAACATTTTTTCTTCTGCTTTAAAAGGCGGCAACTGCATAAAGCGCTAATTGTAAAATTGTTGATGGTCTTATCACATGTAAAGATGTAATTCGAATGATAATAGCACAAAGGAGGGGGAGAGAGGGAACAGAGCTATAGTGGAACAGAGTTTTTGTATACTATTGACATTGGTTGGTATTATTCTGAACTAGATTGTTTCAACTTAAGATGTTAATTGTAATTCCCAGGGCAGCCATTAAAAAAATGGCTCAAACTAGAGTAAAGAATTGGTAGTTAGTGTTAGAAATTTCAGTGCTTAGGCATGCAGGTTTAGATTCTGAAAGTGAGGCTATGGATATTTTTGAAGTTAAGCTTTATTTGAGAAATATGTTGTAAATAAGTACCAATGTATTGATTAAGTAGAATATTTTGGTCTCTTTCAAGATAAAAGTTAATAAAATACTAAACAAATTTATAATTATCAATTCTCAGAACATTCTCATGAGTTAAGAGTTTATTCTTGCTCCAGTTTTT